>JAJHJA010000849.1:0-120567 GCA_021202915.1 Heliconius himera
AAGTTTTGTTGAAAAGTGTGTTGTCTTATTATCAGGAAAGTATAAAAATGAGCTGTTACTAAGTAGCGTTAAATAAAAATCTTCGTTATTCATGACTCTAAGCTCGATGCTAATATCCAACTGTTAAATTTATTCGGATAACCTTTCCACTTCACGAACAACTCCTTTGTGAGACCTGAATACCGAGTACGTATAATTTTATCTATTTTGTGTTTTGTAGTGGGATCATATGTTACTTTTTGTAACTCTTTTTCATAGAATGTTCCTATTATAGGTTCATCTTTTAAATCTTTTAAAGTATACACTAACCACGGTGATCTCTCTATGACTGATGTAATTATAAATATTTCATCACTCCAATTTGTTTCATATCCTTTTTGAAATATGTGTTTATATTTTGTTATTCTAACATGATCACCAATTTGAAATTTAGGAATGGTTTTATACTGACTATTTGTGTTACCATACAAATTACGCCAAACTGTCATTATATTATTTTGATTAACATCACAAGGACGCATCTTAATACTTCGATGAATGCTATGGTTATATGAATAAAGCAAATCTTGTAAAATGTCAACATATCGATAAGTATTTTTATGTGTAAAATATCGCCACATTTTCATTTTCAATGTTCTCTGAAATCTCTCAACAATACTGGCTTTGATATCAGGATTGTTCGTCGTATAGTAATTAATATTTCGCATTTTTAAAAACTGTTGTACATCTTTCGATATAAATTCAGTACCTTTATCAGATTGTAAGTGTCTGGGAATAGTGTTAGCTTCTAAAAATATACTTGAAAAACATTTTTTTATAGATTCAGAGTTCTTTTTTTGCAAAGGTCTAGCAAATGCGTATTTACTAAAAACATCGATAACACATAAAATATATTTATTTCCATCATTACATTCACTGTAATTTCTCATGTCACTTAAATCAGCTTGCCAAAGATCGCTAATATTAGATAAAACATATTTATTTCTCGAAAATCGTCGCTGAACAGGTTTATGTAAGGTATAAGTTTCTTGAGACTCCAACCATTTTTTTGTATCTTCTTTAGTCATTTTACTTTTCATTGCTTCAGATAATTTATTTAAACTACTATAACCAGCAGGATTAGAAACATCATAATAAATATTTTTGATTTCTAATAAGGGGTCCATCTTTCCCAAGCAATTTTTCGTTTTACTTTTTCTTCGTTCGATTTTGGATATGTTTGGGGAGTTAATTGATTTGCGGTGCTTGAAGATTCTGTCACAGCTTGTGATGTTTTCCCAAAATCAGGTGTCTTTGACATGACATTTATGAAAGTCGCTCGTTTTGGATTTCCTATATAACTCAATGGTACTTTTAAATCCTTCAAAACTTGCGAAAATTCTACCCAACCATGTGGCGAACTGTTTTTGAGTGGTCTTACAACATCATTGATTAAGTCAACAATATTACTTTTATAAACTTTCTTGTTGTCTATAAAAATTGTACCGTCATCGTTCCAATTAATCTTATTTTTATTTTTCAATAAAATATCAATTAACAGCTCACCTTTTATTTTATATGTCTTTGGTATGAGTTGAAGCAGTTGAGATTTAGTGTAATAGTCATTACTTTTGTGTGGAATATTCTCATTAATCGGTCTTTCGTGTGTTTTCATAGGCTCTTCTTTAATGTCTGCAGTTTTCTTTGTTGTTACATCTTCTTTTATATAATTTCCCGACTCACCAAAATTTACTAAGGGTATTTCTATTGGTTTTCGATCTTTAGCAATAAAATACAAATATCTCTGAAGAGTTTGTTGATAAAGTGACCATTTCTCTCTGTCGTCTAATTTAGTTTTTAAAACTTTACTCATTTCTTCATCAAGTTGTGATAAATTGTTAACGGTAGTATTAGCATTATCTTTCTTAAGTCTCTCTATTGCTTCAGGTTCAATTAATATCATTTTCTTTGCGTTCTCCATTTTTATTCTAAATCAATGAATTAAATAGTGCACCCAAAACTGTACTCAAGATAATTGGTAAGAAAGTTCCACCTTTTTGTATTATAATATTTTTTCTAGCTTTGTCCTTTGTCTTTGAAACAAGCTTTCTTAAAACATTCTTATACTTATCTAATTTATTTTTGTGTTCGTCTTGCAGTGGAATTTTCCCTTTCAAAACATTGTATATGCACTCACAAATACAATCGATTTCTTCTTTATTACAAGCGCCAAGTAAAACTTTTCTATATTTTGGTTTTAAGCAATGTAACGCTCTTAAAAACTCTTTATGTGCCTTCACTCTATGTGTCATTGTTTAATAATGATGGAATTGTCTTTAGAGTTATTGTATTTATATCCCTTCTTAGGAATGTAACAAATAGTATATTCATCAGGAAATATGTTAGTTTTCATTCGGTAAATATCATCTGTATTTTGTTTTAAATCTATCATTAAGTATCCATGTGGTTTACTAGTGGCATCTTTGTATGCTTCTTCAACATATTTAGGATTCTCAGGTACTATTTGACGAGCAAGAAAACGTATTTGAGTTTTGTCTCTAGGATTTTTAAAGTAAATGATGTAGCTAGAATTTAACGATATATCACGTTGTCCTTTCCCTTGATGAAACAAGTTTTGCGTTATATAGAATACACTCAAGTTTCTATGATGACTCCCTTTAGTAAAAATATCAACTATGCGCCCATCAGATTCTCTCATAAGGTCGTCGATTATAATCAATTGAGGATACTTCCCATCAAACATGTTCAAGTCAGGAATTCCTTGATAGTAATTAACTCCATTTAAATTGTATAATGGTTGCATTTCATCGTAACACCATAAGATAGTGTTAAATTCTTGATTACAAACATGATTTATGTTTTTCAAAAAATCACATACGAACTTTGATTTTCCGCAGCCACTAGGACCCGCTATAATAGCAGTGAAAGGGTGTTCAAAATGAAACATGTTAAATGTAGTAGGATACGTCTATTCAGTTAAAAGGTAAAACTAAATATGTACATATAAAAAAATACATAACATTTTATTATATTTTCTTAACTAATACAATAAAAATGATATCTTAATACTATCTTAACTTATAATGACCCCAAGCTAATGTATCCATTGAGTTATGCAAAATATGTCGCTTGGTGTCGTTGTATGACAAACAAATTTTATTATTTTTTTGTGTAAATATAATATGTTTGATGCTTCTAAATCTATACATTTCAGCGAGTTGTATTTTTTTATTAAATAAACATGATTTATAGTCACTAACATTTAGTTTCTTGGTTACACTTCTATTAACCCCTTTAGCTTTGGTGATAGTACGATCTTCAACACTCATTGCATACATTTTTGATCGCAATCCAACAAATTCAGTAAGAATTTTGCCGTTGTTCTCGTCTTTAAAAAATCCTAATTTCTTTTTATTTACTTGAGGAAAGTGAAACTGATTATTTGAAGGATAATCAGAAGTATCGAAATATGAATTTAAATCTCCCTTAATTTCTTTGTAAAAATCATCGCAAAATATTTGGTATATCAGACTATCAGTATCAGTATATAACAATTTTATGTTGGTAAATTTATTTTTCATGTACTGATAGTGAAAGTCATACATTAAAGTCTTGGATATCTCTAATATGCTAAAACCTAAATATATGGGCTTATTATAAAACAATTTAGTTTTGCGAAGTTGGACTGCGACCAAATTTTCAGAAAAAATGGAAAGACTGTGGAATTCGGGGCGAGCAATGAGACTCTGAACACCTTTGATTTTTCCATGATTTTTCCAGTGTGTTAATAACTTTACGTTTACTCTTTTTTCGATATTTTCCATTGTCTTTCCAAATACAGAATTATTCATCAGCTTATAAAAATCTTTTTCAAAGTCGGATGTTGCTAAAGTTCGTAATTGGGTGTTTAATTCAATATATTTTTTTAACCAAGGTTTTTGCTTGAATTTTAATACTCTATGAACTTTTTGTACTCGCAAACCATATTTCTCACATTGCAAAAGATTTCTATAATGTATAACATATTTTTTTTTGTTATATAAATTAGTAACTAATTTAGATTCTTTCGAATTACCTACACAAATATTTTCTGGACACAATGGAAAGTCGGAATGAGCATCATGTAAGCTATCGGGGTATTCTAGATCTACTTCTAAAATATATCCAATATCAGAGGTGATTGGTACATTATAATTTACATAAGGATCTTCCCATTCAAAATTAGACAAAGGCAAATATTGAGACATAGCCCACCCATATAAATTGTTTGCATCAAGATAAATTAAATATGAAATAAGATCATTACTATCAAAAGTTTTCATGTGTGGATTATTTGCTTTTGCATAGCGATTACTGCATTGCGATATGCCTCCTCTAATACTGGATTTGACAAAAGCAATTTTATCAAAATCTGTTAATAATTCTAGCTCAACTTTGGTATATTTTAACATAGCATCCCAACTTAACCCTGGAGCGGTATAGTAATGAGCAGGATCTAAATCGTAAGTCTTCATGCAAACATTTCTAAAATTTTCGAAAATATCACATAAAAGTATTACATCAGTTTTTAAATAAAGATTAGAATAGTCAGCCATATTTTGACAGTGGAAATGAGACCATACTTTTTGAGCATGATTATAATCATCAACTGAAATGCTTTCACCAGTCAATGTACTAGCGAAACACTCAATTGATGGCAAAGATGATAATTGTAATGATTTGAACGAAGTCATATGTTCATATGGATAAACACCTTTCCGCTTTAACAACTGAAAGTCTTTATCGGAGGGATATTGTTTTTTCGTTTCTCGGAACTCATCGTCATTAAGATTCTTAGCTAGTGAATCTAAACTACTCGATAAAAATTTAAAAGAGTCAATAAACCTCAAACTAACCTTTTTACCATTTACATTCAGAATTTTTGAGAAAGAAATATACTTTTCTTTATTTTGTGGAATGATTTGTACCTCACCTTCGACAAAATTTAATGCATGTACAATAAAATGAGCATCGTAATTGCTCAGATTATGTAATATTATAGGAATAAATGAGGTGTTATGAATTTTTTTGCTACAATTCTCATGGCATACACCTATAAAAGTACCTAAATGCCAGTCGTGATCGATATATCGTTCGTCCTTTAATTCACTCTCACATATGTAACATATAGAAGCTTCTTGTATTGTTTTGTTGTCTATTTCTGATAGAGGAAGAGGACATTTTTGAAACGAATTAGCTCTACAAATAATTTCTATATCTTTACGTAAACTTGTCAAAAATACGTTAGCACAATTTTCGCCGGTATAAGTAACATATTTAGAAAGCTTATTATCATATGAACATTTGACGTAATAACCAAAGCTGTACTCATCATGTCTTTGAACGTTGGTAGTGAAAGATTTAAAAGGATCATTGGAACATGAATCGATTGGATTGAGAAAAGATTCAAAATCTGCGTAAATCACAAAGGGTACTCTCTTTTTCTTTTCATAACCTTCGAATTTTATCTTATCACTTGGTACATTTTCACCACGCCAGTTTTTTTTACTTATATTTTTATTTGGAAGATCGGTTCTGACATGTGTGCAATCATTCAATCTATGTCTATCGAGAGCTTCCTGACTGTTAAAATAAATAAGGCAGCCGTCACAAATGTAAATGGCATTATTTCTTGATGTAACCTGATGACTCACTAAACGAGATAAGTTTTTTATATAGCAATAATGGCCATTACTTCCACTTGTTATGTAAAGTAAATTAATATGAATAGGTTTGAGACACTTTGTAAAATATAATGGACCAACCACAGAGTTAGACTTACTCAAACCATTGTATTCCAGTCCATAAACGTTAACACTCAAATTATTCAACTTTTCGATTTTATGAATGTCTGTTAACTTCACAGGAAAAGGAACACCAACAAAATTTAACTTGTTTTCATATTTTGAATATGAAGAGACTCGATCTGAACTTTTATTTGCTGGGTACAATGCTGAGAGTAAAGCCCACTTAAAGCACTGAACATCACTATTTTTTACATTTATTACTGCCTTTTTGTTTCGTATGTCGTGAGGCAAATCAATGTATGAAGATCCGCGAAGTGGATTAAATTTATTCACATTCATATCCAAACTTAATATTTTCTGAATAGACCAACCGCTGTCTTTCTTTTCAAATTCAGTTATTTTGTTTGCAAATGTTTCATTTAGAGAATCGAGAAATTCATTTAGATTAACAGATTCGTTAATGACGACATTCGGAGTTTGAAAATCAAAAGTATTTGTCAATTCTTTACATTGTTGAATAAAATTAGCTTGGAGTATAAAATTAACTTTAAAGGTTTTCAAAGCTACTATACTCTCACTAACTAAAGTAAAAAGAGTATCTCTGACGGAATTTAAAAACAAATTAAAATCTAAAAGCTCATCACTAACGGAGAGTGGAGTTATTCTGTAAGTATAAACACGTTTTCCAAATGCTTTTTCGATTAATGTTACATTAGGAAAACTGTGATGAATGCGTAATGCATTATTTTTATGAGTATTGCTTCGGTAATGATTTGCTAAATATCTCCTTTTAACAAGTATTTTGCATACCTCACACTTGATCATGTCAATGTTTAATGGTTGAACTGATGGTTCTAAATCCCTCGAAGTTGAAGGTTTGCTTGGACGTCTCATTTTCACAACTTTTTTATTGTTATCTTGAGCTACGCGTTTCAAGCCTCTGCCAACTTGTAAGCTGGTTAACAAAGAAAAAATAAGTTTTAAATTCAAATATCTCATAAATTTAAACAGGAAAAAGAAGAAATAAATAAAAAAAAAAACATTAATAATCATTATTACTTACTGCTTTTCCACACTTTCACTTATGTTGAACAAAGCTTCATCAAATTGTGAATCAAAAGTCTTTGACTCAATACTTATGAATTTATCGTTGAAAACTTCCATAGCACATTCTGCTGATTCAACAATCTCGCAAATTTCATCCAATTCCTTGTCAGTCCAGCAATTACTTTCAATCTCCTGTTCTTTAGTAAAAAACACACTAGTAACATGATCACAGTTCGACATTTTCAACTACTATTTAACTCAACACGAATTAATGTACCGCAAGACGGTTTAAAAGTGAGTATGTTAGAAACGTTTTTGGCTTTTATAGATTCTTTATAAATGAACAAACCTATTAAACTACCGCAAATGATAACGATAATATTCAAACTAATGCTTATGACTTATGAGTAATAAAGAAACAATGCCATTAGTAATAATGACAAAATCTGTTAGAAGTTTGAACAGGTTTAAAATTTCACAATAACGACTAAAAAATAAATAAAAAAATATATATCAAATCGAGACCTATTTAATAAACGTAAATATCATGAATACTTTAGAGATAAGTAAATGTTTAAAAGCAATACATCCCACCTTAACGTCAAATGTTTTTGCTGCTAATCGATTGCCGGTTCATATGTCAACTCCTGTTTATTTGATCAGTAATTTAGATCCTGATACAAAACCAGGCTCACATTGGATAGCAATTTACATAGGTACAAATGGAATTGGAGAATATTTCGATACTTTTGGTCGAAAACCAAATAGTTATCATTTATCATTTTTAAAGCGAAATACAAGTAGATGGATATATAGCAATAAGATAATTCAAAATGTTTTTTCTTCTTTTTGTGGTGAATACTGTCTTGTATATATATATCTTAAGCGTAGAGGTATGTCTCTCACTAACTTTGTTGAAATGTTTAATCAAGATACAAATAATAATAATGATCTTCTATTAAACGATATGTTCAAATCTTTTATAATATTTTAAATAAGGATAGCATTATGTAAAAAAATATGTATGAAACATTATTTATTATGTAATAAATGCTAATGTAAAAAATATTATTTGGTTTTATTAAAATGCCTTTAAAATGAAAATAAAACAAAGTAAAATTTTAGTATAATAATTTATTTAGTCTTTTTTTTTAAAGTGATATTTTTTTAGGTTTGGTGCACTAGAAATTTCTTTGGTGATACTATGTACCAACTTTCGTGTAATTTGGTGGTGGCTATTTTTGCTATTTTTCTTGTTATAATATTTGACCCTCACATCTGCATATTTCCAGTGCTCCTCCGGTGGTATATCAACCAGTTTTTTCAGTTCAAATATCTCAATTTTTATGAGATGTGTTGCATTGGATCCGTCATCTTCGTTGGTAGTAAGATATGAGGTACCATCGTTCGTCGCTCGCCCCACCGATGAAGAATGTAGTTTTGTCTTTTTTATCTTCGGAGGTTCTTGAAAGAACTCCTTTAGAGAGTCACTGCTCTTTGATCTCTCTCGTATCTTGATAGGGTATGGCGAGGTAGGTTCATCGTCAGATGTTGAGAAGTAATACTGTTTATACATGTTTTCTTCGTATTCTGCATTATTCCCACCAACGCAGTGCGTAAGCTACAACAATGAATACAAAGGAAAATGAGTATAAAAATAAAATAAATTTCTATGCTATCTAAAAAACGTTAGAGAGTGGTAAAAAACACACGTTGTAAATAATCACAGTAAAATACAAAATAACATGAATAAAAAGTAATACTTACATCCATAATGGTTTCCATGTGGTTAGCACTTACTAGACAACACTCGCACAGCAGTTCTTAACAAGAAGACACTGAACAACTTAGTGATGAATCCAAAAAAGATACACAGTCGTTTTATACTAACTTATACAATGTAAATGAACAAACCTATTAAACTACCGCAAATGATAACGATAATATTCAAACTAATGCTTATGACTTATGAGTAATAAAGAAACAATGCCATTAGTAATAATGACAAAATCTGTTAGAAGTTTGAACAGGTTTAAAATTTCACAATAACAACTAAAAACTAAATAAAAAAATATATATCAAATCGAGACCTATTGAATAAACAAAATATTGTTTCACCGGCGCGCCATTATTTCAAACATTGTATAATAAAAAATACAATAGAACTATTTAGATTTCATAAAAATATATATGTATATTAAATGGGAAGTTTTTAATAAACAAAATATTGTTTCACATTAAAATGAGAGAAATTGCAAGTATTTATTTTTTAACATAGCGACAAAGAGACAGGCACTGTGACGTCGTTAGGTGATGAGTAATGCAAGAAAGAGACAGCAACACTGCACTGTGACGTAGGTTCTTCGTTAGCAATTCGGGGAAGTGAGTGATTAGGCTGTGCGTGAGCTTAATGAGGGTGACTAATAAGCGACTAGTGGGATTTAATTAATGGAAAAGCTATCTTTGGAATGGTTAGAGATAGAGCTCTGGGACCCAGCGCAATCGATTCAAATGGGGGGCTAAACCTTTTTTTTTTTTTTTTTTTTTTTTTTTTTTTTTTTTTTTTTTTTTTTTTTTTTTTTTTTTTTAGTTCCGACGCATCGACTCGCGGGGTCTGGCACACTGGCATTCGTTGGTTCTGGCGCTTGCGCCAGAACCAACGAATCCATACTACTATTGTTCCATACTTTGTGCGCAATTTTAGGGCTGGTTGTTGGGTGTGGCTGTTAATAAAAATAGTTGTAGAACATGAAACTAAATTAAGATTGAAAGACAGTTTCTGCTGGTCTTCTCTTTAATAGTTTCATTTGAATTGATGTTTAAAAAATATTTTTATTTATTAGAAATCTGACTTTATCCGGAATTTTATTAAATATACGAGTATGTTTTTATTTTAAAACTGTAAAGATGATTTTTAAAGATCAACAGTAAAATCTCTTATAATTTTTTTAAAATCAATATTACTATGGTTATTTAGGTGACCTTTTCATATATATATGCACAAAACACTGCAGTGTATTTAATATTATACTATACTACACTATACTATACTACACAAGGGCGGTCAATGACCCCTTCCCCAAGGCACTGATAGGGTCGACTTGCCAAGTCTTACACTATTCATATTTGAAGCTTACACTGGAAAATTGTATGAAAATTGAGGCCATTGAGGCGCTCTGGTACAATCCTCTGAATGTAAACTCGTTGGATATAGGTTCTTCGGTCATCATTCGGTGCTATGGTTTTTTTTTGTTTCTCCGCTCTGATAAGACATCTGGCGGATGTCGCGGTTCTTTCACATCCGCCTTTGATCTAATGTTGTTGTTTGAAATATTTTATGATGCAATGATAAAACTATTCGATTCCATCCGGTTATTAATAATTAAAATCGATACAGTATCATAGCGTATTATATTATATTTATATTACTATAGATTTAATTAGTACGTGTTGATACGTATTATAATTTAGAAAGATTTTTAAGATTTTGTATAAAATAATTGTAACATGTTGTTGTTGTTGTTGAGGGCACAAACTGTGAATGTAAAATCGATTGGTTGTGGGTTCGATCCCTACTCGAGGAAATGAAATATTTATTTATATTTTCATTTCTTCGCTCTGGTGTAGAGGCAAAGCGCGGCGTAGAGTTGCCGCCACTCAACACGCGATGCCTCCAGGATTCGGCGGAAAGTGGAGACCGGAATGTCTTAACACTAGGTTCCCTCTGCCTACCCTGCTGTGTGCAGAGAATACAGCGTGAAGCTGATTTTGCTGATTTTTATACAGAAATCTAATCTAGGATCCGTATTTATAAACCGCTATCAAGTTTTAGATCGATCTTGAGATGACGTTTCAATTTAAAACAGCATGTCACAGATCGACCTCGGTCTTTAGGGCGATTTATAAATTTATATAAACGGGCTTAGGACCTCTAATTCTACTAAAAGAGAAACACATAAAAAAATAGTATAACTTTAATAATCTCCAAAAATATTATATCTAATCGATCATTGCCACCACGAGGCCGTCAGGATGTAATTATGGGTTAGTGTACGTACTTTGGGCGCCTCTTAGTCCTCTCGGCCTAGTTAACTAAGAGAAAGTCGTGTATTGAATTTATTATGACAAATTCATCTAGGGGTTTCTTTTTTCGGTCCTATTTAGTAGATATTACACGTATGTATGTTCTAGGCTAGGATTTATAGTTGGATTCTTTGTTTTACATTAAGGCAAAGTTCTTTTTTTAATTTTCTTTCGAAGCCAATCACAGAAGGCTAAGCGGGCTAATGTTAATACGACATGTTGTGGGTTCGATTCGGTTTGAGTAAATAGAATCTTTAATATTTTTATTCCTTCGTATAATCTGGTAACGAAGCAAAGTACGACATTGAGTATCCCCACTCAAAATGCGGTGTAAAGTTGGGAACGGAAAGATCCTATAGGAACGGAGTACAGAACACTAGGTTCCTAGGCTCCTAGGTTCTCTGCCTGCCCTGCAATGCACGGGATGCAGCGTGGCGCGAAAAATAGTTTTTTTTTTCGATGAAGGTCATTGTGGCGAAAAGAGATTGGATAGCTACTCAGTATATGATTTCCTGCCTTGTTAACTGAAAGAACGGCGTTGAGTTCTGCTATTTACTACGCAATGTCTCGAATTCGAGCGGAGAGTGAGGAAAGGTATGTCTTGGCACTGGTTTCACTGGCACCCTATATGCAGGATAGACAAAGAAACTGGATAAAAATAAAAATATATAAATACAATTTATTTCATCGATACATTGTAAATGCGCTAAGATCTAAAGGCTCAAGGCCTAGAAAGGTCTTGTCTATATAATACAATTAAACGCGCTTCACTTAATTTATAGATCGAGGCCGTAAATATCGCCATCTTTTCTTGAATATAAGTCGTTTGTTTGTAACATATTAATCAGGTTCACGCTTTATCCCGCATGTCGCAGAGGGAGCCTATTGTTGAGACACCGGGTGTGTAAGGAGACCCTTACTTTCAGCTGATTTCTGGAGGGATTCCGTGTTGAGTGTTGGAACTCAACGCCGCGCTTTTGACTCGACACCAGAGCGTAGAAATGAAAATATATATATTTTTTATTTCCTCAAGTTTTTAGTACCTCGTGGGTCATGTAAGAAAGCGGTGAATAGTGGTTTTTTGGGTTGTCATAACAAGTGTGACAAGGAAAAAATATATTTTGGTATTTTTGGAAATATAATACGTAAATTGCAACACTATTTTCCTCAAAATCATATATATTGTATGTGGTTTCCATATTTTTCTCTGGTTCACGTTGTTTCCCGCAGAGTAGGCTGAGGGAGCCCAAAACCCCTAAGGCACTCCTTACCTCGTTTTCGGCCTAATTTAAGCTATGCTGGCTAAGCTTTTTGTCTTGGAAAGCAAAAATTAATTTTATGTTATAATAATCATTTCCCCAAAGTGGGAATTGCAAGCATCGTGTTTGTACTTATTTAGAAAACGTGTAAAAATTAGAACGTAGCGGGACTCGAACCCGCGCCTCCTGGAAACCGACCAGGCGCTCTGACCACTAAGCCATACGTTCTCATCGAGCTACGTCGATATTTTTATACGCTTGTTACATTTACGTTGTTAGTACCTCTGTAGGGAGATTTTTACAAATTTCCGCTACCCAAAGATAATTACTTAGAATTTTTGTATGGCAAGAGAGAATACTATTTTTTAAATATTTTTACACTTTTTCAAATAGGTAGGTTTCAAATAGGTAAGGTTCGAGTCCCGCTACGTTCAAATTTTTATACGTTTTCTAAATAAGTATTTTTCTTTCCTAAGTGTGGAATAACACTTTAATTTTTTTTAAAAAATATCGTGTTTGTAGTCGTATGCGTCACGACTGCCTGACGCTGTCTGCGCCACGTTGGCCTTTTTAATACTTTTGTAAAATATATATGAGTATATATATATTTTAATATTTTTTTTTATAATATATAAAAACGCCTTTAGACTACGCCACAACACAATAAGAGGAAATGTAATTTGTTGAAATGTTTAAGTGTGAATGAAGAATGGCCGACGAAAATATCCGATTTGGCAATTTGTCGTAATTTATGACTATAGTGGTTTTTTAATGGATTCTCGGAATATATTTTGTGAAACCATTTAAATTATACTATAGAAGAAATATAAATTTTGATATTGATGTATTTTGAAATTGAAAGGTTGCAGAAACTTTTTAATGTTTTTTTTTTCTTGAGTTATTATCTTGAGGTATCCATCCACGGTGATCTGGCTTTGTTATGATGCTAGGTGATACATGAAAATATACAAAAATTTTTTTTAAAAAATATATAAAATAACTAGTGGGCGCGCGCGGCCTTGCCCGCTTATTTACACCCTTCGGGGTGAATTCTAAAAGAAACCACAAAACATGTGTTCAATAAAATATTTTTAACTGTCTGAATCAAATTTTTTATAAAATCGGTGACTATTAATCTTTAATTTTTCCATAGAAACTTTCAACCCCTTACTTGAACCCTTAGGGGGTGAATTTTAAAAAACTATGAAACACGTGTTCAATGAAATATTTATAAGAGTCTGAATTTCAAATTTAATAAAAATCGGTGCCGATTTAAAAAAAAATCATACAAACTTTCAACCACTATTTCATCCCTTTAAGGTAAAAATTTTTCAAAATCCATTCTTAGTGGATGTTTAGATTATGAAAATAAACATCTGTCCAAATTTCACGTTTCTACCATCAGCAGTTACGCCTGTGCGTGCGTCTTACCTCAGTCAGTACATGTACTTTTATATATATATAGACTAGAGGGCGCGCGCGGCTTCGCCCGCTTATTAGGAGTCAATTCTAAAAAAACCACGAAACACGGGTTCAATAAAATATTTTTAACAGTCTGAATTTAAATTTTTATAAAAATCGGTGGCAATTTAAAGATTTTTCCATATAAACTTTCAATCCCTTATTTGAACCCTTAGGGGATGAATTCTTAAAAACCATGAAACACGTGTTCAATGAAATATTTTTAAGAGTCTGAATTTCAAATTTTATAAAAATCGGTACAGTTTAAAAAATTTTTCCATACAAACTTTCAACCCCTATTTCATCCCTTTAGGGTTAAAATTTTTCAAATTCCTTTCTTAGTGGATGTCCAGAATATGAAAATAAACATCTGCCCAAATTTCACGTTTCTACCATCAGCGGTTACGGCTCTGCGTGCCAAACGCCTGTCTTACCTCAGTCAGTCAGCACAAGTCCTTTTATATATATAGATATCGATTTAAGTAAACTTAAGTTAAACTCGATAGGTCTATAGTATAAAACTTCAGTTTTCGCACCGCCCCTTTTACAACAACTAAGGTATAAGTAGTTACTTTTGCTTTAGGTTTGTATAGTTGACTTCAGTTTATGTTATATTAATTTAAATTTTACTTAACAGCTAGCTTAACGTGATAAGGAAATGAAGCTAATGAAAATAAATTAAGTAATCCAGTAGGCAGAGGGAAGACACTCCGTTCTCCATTTTCCCCTGAATTCTGGAGACATTGTGGCATTGTGTTGACTGGTGGAACTCATTGTTTAAATTTGCAACTGTTTTTGATATATATTTTGTATAAAAAACACAGGTCAAAGATCAACTGGTCTGTGTTGTATATATAGCGAGGTGAACAGAGGGTACCTGGAAACCTAGTATTACGACACTCAGTTTTATAGATTAAGACACTTCCGCTAAAGTCTGGAGGAATTGCGTGTAGCAAGTACATGTGGAAAATCATATTTTGAGATTGAGATAAAATATTTACTTAAGTTTTATTTTAGAGGCAAAGCGCGGCGTTGAGTTCTGCCACTCAGGTTAGGTTCCTCTGCCTACCCTGCTGTGTGCTAAATACAGCGTGAAGCTGATTTATTTAATTTGATTTTGATTTTATCTTTTATCTATCATTTTCTTTGACCTTAACTTTGACAAAAATCTCCATTATCATCTGACACTTGTCGAAAGGCTCGAAATTTTACACTCGTTCGGCTCCAATCAAAGCGGGTTCCTATCTGCTGTTAATTAAAACGAAGGTCTTTCAGTACAATGGTGATATAATCCATTGTTCGGTTTCATATTTTTAGTTTTTTTTACGTTATATATCACGTTTACGTTGTTTTTGCTAAATGGGCTGGTTTATGTAATAGCTACTTATGATTTTTGCACTAGTCTCGCGCATTGGTCCAGCGTTTTGTAAACGCGATAGTTGCGGGTTCAATCCGCTATAGGGGGATTAATTGTTTCAATTTAAGCTTAGATTGAGAACGGGAGTGTTCTGACAGTGGGTTCTCACTATCTACCCCCTTCTATTAAGCTTAACATAGTCGTTATTGTAGTAGATATAGCTTAATTAAGGTTATTTTCATATATTTTGTTATATTGAAATCAATCAATAAGTTTTAATAAATATTTATTAGGGGAGAGGAAAGGACAAGATAATGTATTCTATTATTTACTTACTGAGGCTGGCGGCATAAAGCAAATATCTAACGAAACCTCCGTTATATGAAGGAAAATGAGATAATGTATACGTTGTCTCTCTCATTCTCTTTCCTCTCCTTTCTCCGTTAATAACGTGTAACGTACATTTATCATAATGATTATTGATTATTGTTACATGTTCAAAGTAAATTGAATATAGAGTAACGAGATCAAGGTTATATAATAATTTTTCATATAAATGAAAATTATTTTAGATATTTTTAAACATTTTTAAAGTGTTATTCCACACTTAGGAAAGACAGTTTTCTAAATAAGTAATTATTTTAGATGTTTGATTTGTATCGCCAGTTTTTTTTTATATCTACATACCTAGTGTTAAGACACTTCGTTCTCCACTCTATATATCTAAAGAATGTTTTTAATTGCATACACGACGTCAAAAAAATAAAATATTTTTTCTTAAGGAAATGTAAGCACTTATAAAATGTTTGAAGGTGGCTCTAAAATTATACTGATCTAGTTAATTGGAAATATTTAATTATAAGCTTATTTGTTATTATATTACCACATCTCTCTTCCTTATCATACAAGGTGGGTGGTCAGAGAAAAAAATTGTGATCCATCACTATGTCATACCATTGCACATAAAATAAATATATTTCATACAAATGTTACACTAGTAGTTTTATTAAATATATTTATTGCGGCGTTAAGTTCCACGACATAACTCATAATGGAAAAAGAAAATGGGGGACGGAAGTGTCTCAATTGAAACGAAGCGTCTTAGCTCTGGGTTCCCTATGCCTACCCTTCTATGTGCGGGATACCAGACGCGAAAATTACATTAATTGAGAACCAAATCTACGACTGTATTTGGTAATTACTCAACTGAGCCACTATAGCGTTTAATTTAATATCTCGATATAGAATCTCAACTCTAACATTTCACTTCAAGGCCGTAATTTTCTGGGTCAAACCTGGATGATTTGTTACGGGGCGTGTTCGCGACAGTTCAAGGGCGTAAACGCTGTACAATACGCCGGAAATAGATTATTTTCTTTGTAAATAGATTTGTGATTGGAGTGGAGTTGTGTAAGGGTTTTGTTGTATTTTGAATGTATAATAAATTAAATCAGCTTCACGCTGTATCCCGCACACAGCAGGGTAGGCAGAGAGTTAAGTGTTAAGACCCCGTTCGCCTTTTTAGGCTGAATTCTGGTGAACGAGAAACTATATTAGTAATTTTAAATTATAATTGCTTTAATCTTGTTTACTTTGTGAATATTACGATTTTTAATAAAGAAAATATATACATACATATATCAACGATAGCACTCCGAGACGTAATTTTTCGTTAAAGTATAGCGGTTTTAATTCAAAAAAATAAATGCGACGTTGAGTTGCGCCACACTGCACGTAATGTCTCGAATTCGAATGGAACACTGTGTCTTGACACTAAGTGGTTTCTGTCTAGCAACACGCTGTATGCGGGATAAAGCGTGAAGCAGGCAAAAAAAAAACATTTTATACGACTTAAAGTGACTGACACTAGCCTTACCTAACTAACTGCACGAGTTACCGTTCCCTGGATGCCACAAATTCTAGGCAGTTCAAGGTTCGACGGCGTCGACTGACATTCTATTTGTGATGTTCACGTGTATACACTGTGAGCTAGCACGAGACTGGCTGTGGCTACAAGGTGGAATGATTGCTTATATTACGGTTCGAGTAGGTTTTTTTTTTGTTGTAAATTTTCTATTTTGTTTTTTTCTTCTTCTTCTTCAGCTTCACGCTGTATCCCGCCCGCAGCAGAAGAGGGAACCTAGTGTTAAGACACTCCGTTCCCTCCTTACCGCCTAATTTACAATTAAAAATCTCCTAAAAATCCCTACCCCACTGAGAAATCCATTAAGCTACGTACAATCGAGTAGTAAGTTCGTTAGAGCAAACTTAATTTCGAAATGGAACAAATTTACTAATATCTGCCTAAAAGCAACAAAACAGCTGTTACAATTAAACGCTACAAACAGCCAATTTCGTTTGATCTACCTCTGCCTACCCTGCTATATGCATGAGACGGCGTCAAGCAAGTTATGTATATGCACATCAACACTCTTCATCTTCATCATCATCATCATCATCATCATCATCATAATCTTTTCAAATATTTTTTTTAACGTGATGGTTTAATAAAGTTTTGCAACATTTTTATAATACGAAATTTCCGAAATTATCTTTAGAAAAAAAAAACTACTAAACTTAGACCCTATTTTAAGCCATTTAAGCAACAAACATCTGATAATTATTTTATGTTGAAAGTAAAATCTGATTCTTTTTACGGTTCCACATGACACTCCTTCCCTGTCCCATTTATATGTTAATACATAGAAATAACTCTAAAATATAATATTGCAGTCATAGTACTCTACGGGGACGAAGCTTATGGTTGTTATACTAAAAAGGCTTCCTCTTAGTCATTCTTAAAATTCTTAATTCTTACCTTATACTAGTAATATAATAATGGTACAAAGTAATTGAAGGCGCTGTCTTTTGTGAATTTATAAAAGCCCATCCTCCATCCATTTTGAATTTACTCTTAATTTCGATGTAGCTTTTCAGTTTGCTTTTCTTTTATTTTATTTTTTTAATGTTATATTGCCTTTTCCGTATTTTAGAGGTCTTGTTTTTTGTAGTGCGTACTGTCAATTTTTTTTTTAATTTCACGTTTTATACTCTATATTGTAGGGTAGGCAGAGAGTTTAAACACCGGCGGAGATTAAGCCATGCTTTGTCCTTTCAGAACATAGTAATTAAAATATCACATTATCGCAAATAAGAAAGAAAGAAACAAACGAAACTTTCGCGTTTACACTCGATAAAATAATTTTATGACTGAACTCGACGGTTGTGAGTTCGATGGTACATTTGAATTCTGCCACTCAACGCACAATGTCTCGAAAATTAAACCGAAGGTGGGGAACGGAGTGTCTTAACACTAGGTTCCCACAGTCTACCCTATTGCTATATGCGGAATATAAACAACAAATTAGCATTTTATTAAAATTAACTTATTTTTGCCTTAACCTGATGTTTGACTCTAAAAGACTAACTAGAAGCTGTAAAGTCAATCACAACACCCAATCACGTAGATGAGGCTCGTCGTTGCGAAGTTTGGCGGTCGTCCAGACCTAGGCATCAAAATTCAAGACTATTTTCACTGTGCTTTTATTTGCCATTTTTCCTTGTTGTGACATGCCAAAGCAAGTACTGATTTTATGTTAAAATATTTAAAATAATAGTAGTCTATTCATATGCATATTTAATTTATTACTTTTCTTACACACAAAAGTCACTACTAATAATTAATTTTACTGATAATTTTAATAGAGACCGTCGTTGCGCAGGGGCTCTAGCGTGTGATAGTAAAGCGACGGTTGCGGGTTCGATCCCCACTCGGGGGAATGAATTATTATTTCTTCGCTTTTGGTGTCAGGCAAAAGCGCGAGTGGAGTACCGCCATTCAACACGCAATGCCTCGAAAATTCGGCGGTAGGTGAGAATCGGTGTGTCTTAACGCTAGGTTCCTTTTGCCTACCGTGCTATATGTGGGATATAACGTGAACCTGAAAAAAAAAAACTAAAATATAGATAGATATATGTATATAGATAGTAGAACTGCGTCGCAATCGTGATATTCTCATACGAAGAGACGCGACAACGTGATCGTAAATAATACTAACATATTATACAATTTGCGTTGCGGGGATACGTGCTGTTGTTTTCCTGTATGCTCAATTTATTATATATCTATGTATCCAGATTAGACGCTGTCGCTCCGGTGGAGTGCCTGGTCACTGTGGCTTTCTTATTTGATAGCTATATGGTACTTATTTAGAAATATATCGTATGAAATTAGTTTTAGTTGTTGTATTGAGTAGTTTCACGCGTTTACCCGTATATGTAAGGGTAGGCTAAGGGAAGTTAAATAAAATCAGCTTCACGCTGTATCCCGTACACAGCTGGGTAAGCAGAGGGAACCTAGTGTTAAGACATTCCGTTCCCCACTTTCTGCCGAATTCTGGAGGAATTGCGTGTTAAGTGGCAGAACTCAACGCCACGGTTTACTAAGGGAAGTTAGTGTTAAGATATTATAATTTTTCGCGTTATCTTTCGAGATAGGCGTATTTTGAGTGGCGGGCTAAACGCTTCGCTTCGTCGACCTGAGCGAGGAAATTTAAATAGTTTATATGTAATCATTGGGCCGAATGGGCATCGAAACCGCAAACACCGCTTTTATAGTAAACCGCAGTTCCACTGCGTCGCCACGGCACATTGTAGTTTGTATAAGAAATTTGCAAAAATACAATATAGTAATATAATAACCACATATTTATTTTATTAATTAGAATATTAGTCCTTAATCGTATTAAAAAAATATAAATTTCATTTTCAACATCATCAAATACACGTGAATTTCAATAAAAGAACCAATCAATATGTACGTTCATCTAGAGAGGCCCAATTCGTCGAATATTTAAACAGTTAAGAGGAGACCGTTTTTAATCAAGATTTTAATGAAATCGTTCATCTGAGTGACCTATTTCTGATACTTTATTAAAGAATTTTGCTTATAGCGTATGCGAGAACAACGATCGTTGCGGGTTCAAATCCACAAATTTAAAACTAATATTCTCTTTGACGGTAGACGATAAGATTAGAGTAAACTTGTATTGTTAACACGTGATGATGATTCTGTAAATGTACCTGAAATAGAACTGTGTAATTTTTAAAAAAATTTTTTTTAGAAATTTTTAAAGATTTAGACAAACCTATAGCACTAGATTTTTACTTCTCTTTTAATATTATACAGCTGAAGAGTTTGTCTAGTGCAACGTGATAATCTCGGGAACTACTGGTTCCTCCCGTAATTGATCCCTTATATTCGAAAGTCCTTGATGAATGGAGTATCTAACACATATAGAATATTACAGTAGTAACCTCTGTAGTAACCTGTGGTCCAGAGCTCCCTCGGGCACACTTGGTGTGTCTTACTCTCAGTTTACGGTTTCCAATTGACTAAGCTAGCGTCGCCATAACTAAAAAGTAATCTAAAAATAAACAAGCCTTAAAATACAAACAAAACAATGTTCAATCTAAAACAAATGTATCTTAAATATTTTGTTTACGGCGCAGCTATTTACGTATTATAAGTCACGCCCACGCACTGGAAACAATCCTAATTTAGTACAATATCAGATGTACGGTTAGCAAATTAGGTCAGGTATTAAAATGACTTTTCAAAGTTTTGAAGTACACGGTGGAAACGTGGGCGAAAATCTTGATATTAAATGCGAAACAGGCTGTAGTTTGAATGGAAAACTTGAATTTTTGTTTATTAGGCTGGTACATTATTCTTTTATATTAATTTTATCAATAATTTTTAATTCTTTAAACTTTTAATTTATTTCACGCTGTATTTGTACGCATATAGCAGGCAGGTTAACCTAGTGTTAAGACACTCTGTTCGCCACCTTCCGTCGAGTTTTCGACGCGTTGCGTGTTCGGTAGCTTTTTGTCATGGTAGCCGAGCCAAGAAATGAAAATATTAATAAATAATATTTTTTTGTCCCGATTGGAGATCGAACTCACAACCGTCACAGTTACAGTCACACGCTTGTGGTAGTTTCCCACGACGGTCCCAAAATTAAATGAAATCTCTTAGGTTTCAAATTTATTCTTTTTCTAATATTTTTAAAATAAATAAATTTTATAAACTTTGGATTTACGATTTCGTCGGTGAAGCAGGAAAGCAAAGGAAATAACTAAAAGTTTTGTATGAGTCACTCTTAAGTGCTTGAGGAAACAAGCAAGTAAAGTGGGTTACATCTAAGTGACTTAACGTGGTGCAATATAGCCTACAGCTTTTCTCGATAAATTAACTATTCAATACATTATTTTTTTTTTAAGTTTTACGCGATAGAGAATCTTAGTGCGTAGTGTCAAGACACTCCGTTCCCATTAAGGCTGGGATCTAAAATGCGTGTTCCAAGTAAAATTGTATGTGGATTTTCATATAACAATACAAAATAAATTTATTATGTTTGTCCAGGTTATGAACAATTTGTAGGTATAATTTGATTTGATCTCAATCACTGTTTCTGAATGGCTGAGCAGCAATCGTAATTATATTGAATCAATCATTGCCTTACATAGATACCGTTACTATATTACGTTTTGGAATTTCTTATGAGTATACATTTTAAATATTTTAATACAAAATACTTTAAAAGAGGCCAGTCGTGGCGCAGGGGCACAAAGTGTGACTGTACAACCGACTGGTTGTGGGTTCGATCGCCACTCGAGGAGATGAAATATTTACTTAAATTTATATTTCCATTTCTTCGCTCTGGTGACAAGGCAAAGAGCGGCGTTGAATTCTACCACTGAACACGCAATGCCTCCAGAATTAGGCAGAAAGTGGGAAACGGAGTGTTTTAACACTAGGTTTCCTTTGCCTGTATGTATACAGCGTGAAGCTGATTTTGATTTTGATTTTTTACTTTAAAAGGGGAGTTGTGACTCAAAGAGTCTGACTGTAAACGATTGTGGTGGGTTGTGGGTTCGATTCCCACTCAAAGAAATGAAATCACTCTGGTGTCGAGGCAAAGCGCGACGTTATTCCACCACTAAACACACTGTCTGTAGAATTAGGGCAAAGTGTGGAGTGTAGTGTCTTGATACTGGGCTCCCTCTGCCTACTCTAATATATGCGGGATACAGCGTGAAGCTCGAAAAATATATAAGGATAGTTTTAAGTCTATTTTATCTGTATGTTATTTATACATGTTTGTATTGTATTGTAATTTTATAATATTTAATCTATTTTACTACTAGTATTTTGCTACTGTTTTCATATTTTCACGTTACGTCTACTATTTGACAACGAAACGGAACTTTCGCTAAATTATTATTCATTATTCAGATAAATGGCGGTGCGTTCACCTTGCACGGTTTGTATTCGCGAATCGTTCGAAGAGAAAACTTTATTTATTATGTCATAGTGATTTTGTAATAATCAGCTTCACGCTGTATCCCGCACACAGCAGGGTAGGCAGAGGGAAACTAGTGTTAAGACACATCGTTCTCCACTTTCCGCCGAATTCTGGAGGCATTGCGTGTTGCACAACCAGTCGATTTTACAGTCACACTGCGCCACGACTGGCCTTATTTTGATTTTGTAATATACTTACGTATTTACTTTAAATATACAAGACGCAAAATGGACCATTTATTTTTTTCCCCCTCCTCTACTTCTCTCTTATTGCTTCCATACACACCCTTAAGTCCGCTTTCCACCGCGAGCGGAGCGGACCCATTACGGACTACGTTGAACTCGCAAGAGTAAATTACATACATGTAGTTCCACCAATTCATAGTCGAGCGGAGTCCCCAGCGAGCAAAAAGAGTTAAAATGGACTCGCTCAGTTATAGAGGGCGCAGATATAAGCCTATTTTATTAAAAATGAGTCCTTTTCACCTAAGCTCATTTCCCACACGGGGAAACGTTTATGAATATTTTTATTTCTTCGCTATGTGTAACCTGGCGCAAAAAAGCGCGACGTTGAGTTACGCCACTCAAGATGCAATACCTAGAGAATTCGGCGGAAAGTGGAAAACGGATTGTCTTAACTAGGTTCCCTTTAACTACGCTGCTATGTGCGTGATACAACGTGAAGGTGGAAAAAAAAAACTATATTTTAATACGAAAATATGGCCAAACTTAATCATTTCCGGTGATATAACCTTAGGGTAATTAACTAATTGAAATTTGTAGTTATCTCTATACATATACATATACCTAATAAATGCCTTACACTCTCAAGGTTTTTCAAATATTCGCTAAGTGCTACACAAGGTTTGTGTAAGGTTGCCGAGATATATGATGTGTGTGTATGTCTTATCTCTGCTCTAATTATTTTGTTTCCGTTGTTTGATGTCTTATTTTTATGAGACATTGATAAAATAAGAGACGTATTTATCTTTTAATGGTATTATTAGGTTCTTTTGTCTAGAAATATAATTGACAATTTTAAGTAATAAGCATTAGAAATGCGAAATGTTTCATATAAAGTTGTTTCAGCCTTTCTAAATTCATTTTATGATTTAGGATGGTTTATTATTTATTATTATTATGGAGCTTCTATTTACATAAATAACAAATAAACTCGAGGTGTCTCTAAATTTTATATATATTTTTAAATAATTTAAACCAGCAGTTGCTTAGATCAGCGCGTTCAATTAGTATAGATATGATTAAAATTAAATTTTAATATAAAAATGGAGGTTTTCAACGAACCTATCAATAGAGGTTAAAATTCCGCAGACTTCCTTATTATTTGAGTGTAATTAAGTTATGAATGTATGTATGTATGTTTATCTAATATCGTTTCTCAAGAAATGTTGCCTTGAAACATAGACGTGCCTTGCGGTTTTATTTTTACCTGATTGCGGTCAGCTTACTAAGATATCGAATATATCTGTGTGAATTTTGTGCATACCTCGTGTTATAATATATATGTGTTTATTTGGTTAGACGCGTCAATCTCAGGAACTACTGCGTCGAATAATTTTTTGTTGTATAATGCATTTATTGAGAAAGACTATAAATAAAATAGTTTTTTTTACACTCTGTTATTTGTGTCGAGGTAATTATAACCCATTGTACCTGTGGTCAGAGTTAACTTGTGACCTAAATGTGTCAGCACACTTCTCAGCTTATTCAATTTGATAACGTAACCCGCTTTATAATTATATCTTATACGTCTGAGTAAAGAAAATAATCTATTTCTTTTATTTTATTATACTTTTCGTATTTATTATTAATGTTTCAATATATTATTTAAAATTATTGAGGCCAGTCGGGGTGCAGAGGAGTCAGTGCGACTGTAAAAACAATTATGTGGTTGTGGGTTTGATTTAGACTCTAGGAAATTAAATTGAATATATCCGTTTGCTAGAGCTGGTAACGAGGCAACTCATCCAGAATTCAACGGAATGTGGGAAACGGAAATATCTTAACGGGAACGGAGTACCTTTCTTAACACTTGAGATTGAATTAAATAAAAATTTAAATTAAATTTTTAATAGATTCCATTTTCTATAGAAAACTCTTCATATATTACACTCTATAGTTCTCAGTTCGATTGTTGCCTCGTCGACTTGAGAGTG
The DNA here is from genome assembly GCA_021202915.1 of Heliconius himera. NCBI lineage: Eukaryota > Metazoa > Arthropoda > Insecta > Lepidoptera > Nymphalidae > Heliconius > Heliconius himera. The sequence continues at coordinate 24,540 of JAJHJA010000849.1, forward strand.
CCCATTGTCTCTTTGAGTAGGTAAACGTTTGTAAGTAGGAAACGCTTCCGTATACAATGTAGGTGGGGGGGTATGTTTCTCTTGGTTTTTCTTTGTATATTTTTTAGCTTTTCCTCCGTGGTTATAGTAATTGATTATTTAGTTATTTTTGGAGACTCTTTTTGGTTTGTTTTCTTTAGATATATGTAGATAAATATAAATTGAGACTTTCGTGGTGCATAGCGTGTGCTGGTCAAACGCCACGGTTGTGGATTCGATTTCTACTCGAGGGAATGTATTTTTTTTATGTAAGACATGTTGCGGTGTTCGCTACTCAACACGTAATATCTTGGAAATTGGGCGGAAAGTGCTGTACAAAGTCTTAACGCTGGATGCCCTCTGCTTGTACTGCTATATGCTAGATATAACGTGAAGAAGGAGAAGAGAATAGGTTGTATTGTGGGATATACTGTTAGCATATCGTTTTTCACTTTTGCCCATTTTAGCTAAAACATATTGAGCTTGAAAGGGGAGTCTCAAGTTATGCCGGAAGCCAGTCAAACTCGATTGTTTATGTAGAAACATTGACCAAGTGGAAATCGAACTTAGTAACGTCGTTTTTAGTCAGCCATACCCCAAACGCGCTACTATCGTATTTAATATTTTTTATTTGCTTGTACGAAATTAAATTAGCCACAGGCTATACATCGTATTACATTAAATTAAAATGAATATTTTCTTAATAATAAAAACTTTGCTTATAGTAAAATTTGTATAATTTTTCATGTTTATGAAAAAAATTTGTACAAGGGAAAAATATTTAATAAACAACCTTTCAATTTTATTTCGTATTTTAAGCACACTGTAGAGACAATATTTCAGTCGCTTTGAGGTAATTTACTCTATTTAAACAACAACGACCTTTTTCGTTTTCAATTTAAATAAGAGATAACTTTATTTTTCACCTTCACGCTGTATCCCGCACACACCAGGGTAGGCAGAGGGATCCTAGAGTTAAAACACTCCGTTCTCCACTTTCCGCCGAGTTTTGAATGCAATGTGTTGAGTGGCGTAACTCAACGCAACGCTTTAAATAAATATTTCATTTCCTCGAGTGGAGATTGAATCTTTATTATTTTTATTGTTATCTGTCTAATTAAAATATATTTACCACTAGCGATCCGCTCGCGGCTTCGCCCACTAATATTAAGACTTCTTGAGGCATTGAGTAGTGGAGCTCAAGATCCCTCTTTGCCTCGTCACCAGAGAGTGAAAACAAAAAAAATACTTTTACTACTTTTCTATAATACATACATTCATGTCAATATCCAGTAGGGGCCAGTCGTGACGCAGCGGCACGAGGTGTGACTGTAAAACCGACTGGTTGTGGGTTCGATCCCCACTCGAGGAGATTAAATATTTACTTAAATTTATATTTCCATTTCTTCGCTCTGGTGTCGAGGACAAGCGCGGCGTTGAGTTCTGCCACTCAACACGCAATGATTCCAGAATTTGGCAGAAAGTGGGGAACGGAGTGTAATAACTCTGCCTACCTTGCTGTGTGCGGATACAGCGTGAAGCTGATTTATTTATTTTAATATATAATATATTAACCAATAGCGCTACCCGCTGTCGGCTTCGCCCACTATTTAAAAGACTTCTGGAGGCATTAAGTAATGGAGCTCAAGACCTCGCTTATGCCTCATAACCAAATAGTGACCACCAAAAAAAAAGAATACTTTCACTACTTTTCCATAATACATACATTATACAGTGCACATCTCACGCTGATGTCAATATCCGTCGCACCACGGTATCTCCGGACACATTCTAATTCGATATATCTCTCTTCGAGGATATTACATACTTTACTGAGTTGTATATGATAATGAAATTTTTATCTGTTTATTTTTCACCGCGATCTGTCTCGTTTAGGTTATATGTATGGATCGTGTTTGCGTGATAGTAAATTAATGAAAGTGGGTTTCTTTTTTTTTTTGCTTCACGCCGGTTTCCGTGTGGGAAACTGGGAACCTAGTATTAAAAGACTCCGTTCCCATTAAGACATTTTAGCTCCCCACTTTCCACTGAATTTTGAAGGCAAGTTGTGTGGTCAGTGGCGGCACCTAACGCTGCGTTTTGCCACGAACTGAATATATTAAATATTTCATTTTCTCGATTGGTTATCGAACCCGCAACTACTGTTACTGATAATAATAAATAAATAACACTATTCTTACATTGTAATAACTAATAATCGTATGGAGAATATTAAATTAGTACCGTCACGTGTATATATACTGACTGACAAGCTGTTTATTAACTTGTCGTGTATCAATGTTGGAAATACGTAACTACGTGAAAGAGCGAAAAAACAAAAAGATCGAAGCGTAACTGTTCATTAGTTTCGCTTCGATTTTGATTTTAATATAAATAATTTATGCCAATGGGTGCCAAGTTAAAAATTGATTTATTAATATATGTGCTAGGTGTATATCAAATATGGTAGTGGAAGTCCATGTTTTTATTTAATATATTGAAAATCCGATTCTTAGTTAATGATTTTAATGTATTTAAAGTACGCAGGCTTATGCTTTTTTTCGAATTGTAAGTGAAGTGTTTTGAAGTGATTTGTTTGCCACAGCAGGGAAATAAATATAATTTATTTCTTCTAGTGAGGATCGGACTCACAACTACAGAGTTCATGATGGTTGCGTGTTGAGTGGCGGAACTCAACGCCGGTCTTTGCCTCGTACCAACACCAGAGCGAAGAAATGGAAATATACATTTAAATAAATATATTATTTCCTCGAGTGGGGATCGAACCACAACCGTCGCGATACCAGCCCATTGCCCTTGGGTCACGACGGCCTCTAAAAAAAATATATATATTTCGAATAAGTAATTAAATTACTTAATAATAAAAATAATTCAACTTTTATATATAACAAGCTAAATTATGATGTTTCTATTTAAATTCATATTAAAAAAAATCATTAAAATACTATGAAATATTGTATTAATATTGAAAAAGAAATATATATTTCCTAACATCAGTGGGTAATCAAGCTTCCCGCGCACGTGTGCATCACGTTCGGTCCAAGCTGTCACGGAAGCGGCTAAAGTTAGCCTCGATACGTTTGTATTGACGTCATACAAGTATACCTACTTATAGAGTATGTGTGTTTGTCGATCCTCCCTTAGATCGGGAAAACTGTTGTCGTTGTGTGTGGAGCTTTTGTTGATGAAAGCTTATGTGAAATGTTTTCTTTTTATTTATATGGTTTTTTTTTGTTTTGGCTGGTAGCGTCAGAAACGTTAATTAGAGAGTAGTTATTTTTTTTATATTTGTTGTATACGCTTATGTCGTGTATTAATTTTGTTATATCATATGTAAATTGTACGTTGAGACTAGAGATAGGTAAAGTGAGGCGTTGAGCTCCGCCACTCCACACGAAATGCCTTGAGAATACGGCGGAATATGGGGAATGGAAGTTTTTTATTGGGACATTTACACTTAACACTAGGTTCCTAGGTTCCCTATGCCTATCCTACAATGAGCAGTATACAGCGTGAAGCTAAAAAAAATATAAGTTTCTTTAGATCGTAATATTTCTAGTACATACATAGTTGTGAATGTTCTGTTGATTGCGTTTCTAAAATAAATAAAATTTCTTCAGTAATATATGATTTTATGTTTATATAAAGAAATTCTTGGGTTAATTGTAAAATCCAACGCCGCACTTTGTCAATTTTGAACACCGCACCCGCAACCGCGTCTACTGAAGGCGACAGTTTTAATTAGACATGTCTCAAGTGAGATACGATACGAAGCTGTTAATTATGGTTTCTATACACACGAGGGCTTAGAGTGGAAACTTGCTAAATTAGATTTTTTTAGCTTTACGCTGTATCCCGCACACTGCAGGGTAGGCAGAGGGAACCTAGTGTTAAGCATTGCGTGCTGAGTGGCAGAACTCAACGCCGCGCTTTGCCTCGATACCAGAGCGAAGAAATGGAAATATACATTTAACTAAATATTTCATCTCCTCGAGTGGGGATCGAACCCACAACCAGTCGGTTTAAGTCACACTTTGTGCCGCTGCGCCACGACTGGTCTCTATAGTTTTTTGTTTTTCATTATGTATTTTCTAATACCATTAGAGAGTGAAAAAAAAAACAAATTTTGCTAGATAATCCAGTAGAGAATTATAAGAATATACTGATAATACATATACATATATATATATATATTACATGTTTACGCTGTATCGCGCGCGTAGCAGAATAGGCAGAAGGAACCTGGGAACCTAGATTTAACATACTTTTGGAGTCATTGCGTATCAAGTGGCAGAACTCAACGCCGCGTGTTGCGTCTTCGTCAGAGCAGTAAATTAGAATATTACATATTCTATCTATAGTGGGAATCGAACCCACAACCGGTCGTGTTTAGATTTGCTGATAATTTGTCGTAATAGGCTGTTAGCAGGTTTTCTCTATAAGCCGACGACGATATATGTATTTTATATGAATATTAATGTTTCTAAATGTGCTTAATTAATTCTAATATTGTTTTAAGTAGAACGTGATGTAAAATAAATATATTAAACTGAATAATTCATTTGAAATTTTGAAGTATCTGGGTGCGTACGAAAACACAAGAAATAGTTGTAGGTTGCACGCTGTATCCCGCAAACAGCAGGATAGACAGAGAACCTAGTGTTTAAACTCCCTTCGCCATTTTCGAAAAGCAAGCGAGCAAGCAAGGGAAAGCGCGGCGTTGACTTCCGCCACTCAACACGCAATGCCTCCAGAAATTGGCAGAAAGTGGGGTACGGAGTGTCTTAACACTAGGTTCCCTACGCCTACCCTGCTGTGTGCGGGATACAGCGTGAACCTGAAAAAAAATATTTATTATATTTTTATTAAAATATTTTTTTAGAATTTATACATGTTTTTTCATTGAAATTGCAAACGGATATTGATTTTTTTTTAAAAGTTTTGACGATCACGGTGAAGGCCGTGTAAGATGAAAAGTCATCAATCCTTTAACATTATCACTTTTATAAATATTTGAATAGTTCATTCAGAATTCTTAAATAAATTTGACGTGTTTTGTCTTCTGATAGCACCTGTCGTTCTTATCTCGTTTACTTTGCGTTTTAGACGTGTGTTTCCTGGTATTTTATAAGAATATTCATATTGTAGCTATATTTTACTTTTCTTTTTTCATCTTAAGCCTTTTTTTTATCTGTATTTTAGATATCTTTTGATAAGGTGGCTGACTGATCTGTCGATTGACAAAAAGGCACTAGACACAATACAATTTAGGTACTATATTGTAACACTATCATTAATTGTTAAAAGTGTGTGTTTGACTAAGTTTTCTTTGCCTATCCTGCTATGCGGGAAAAAGCGTGAAGCTACTGATATATAAATCTATAAACATGGTTACTATGGTTACGACTTGACGAGGCAAAGCGCGACGTTGAGTTTAGCCACACAACTAATAAAGCTTTCAGGCGTCGGCGGAAAGTGGAGAACGGAAATGACTTAATGGGAACGGAATTTCCCTAACCTAATGTTAATCTAGGTTGCCAGGCTCCCGCTGCCTGCTCTCTTATGTGCGGTATCCCGCAGCGTGAAGCTCAGAAAAAAAGTCCTTATCGTATCTTTGTATTTATAAATAGCAAAATTATATAAAACCTCAATTCTAAATACTATAATATATAAATAAACTATCTATCCTAAATAGAAATGTTAAAGGAATAACATTTTGTAGGTTTTTTTAATTTTATTCGTAAGTTTCTAACTGTATATTCATTATATTAGAATTTAGATTTTCAATCTTTTTAATTGTAAATATTTACACCAATATAAAAAAAGTCTTCAATTCGTAATAGTTTCTGAGATTGAGTTCGAAACCAAACAAACTTTAACTTAACTTAACTTAGCTTCACGCTTTATCCCTTGCGGGGTAGTCAGAGAGAACGGAGCGCCAAACGCTACGTTCTCTACATACCTCTTTCGCCTCGTCCACTGTCATCAACCTCTTCATACATGCCCTTCGGGGGATCCTCATGCTTTTTACGTGACCTTCCTCCAGTATCTTTGATACTGTGTTTTCGAAGGTCAACCGAGGTCTCCCCCTACCTCTCGTACCGCTCACTTTTCCATCATAAATCTTTTTTGCCATTCTTTCATCACTCATTCGTTCGACGTGCCCAAACCAGCTGAGCACGTTCTTCTTCATTCTCACCGTGACATCCTCGCTAGTACCTGCCATTCTGTGTACCTCTTCATTGCGGATTCGATCAGCTAAGCTGACTCCGCATATCCTACGAAGAGATCGCATCTCCACAGCATTCATCTTTCTTTCATTCTTCTTCTGTAATACCCACGTTTCGCTGCCGTATAACAGAGTCGGTACCAAAACTGCATTGTGTACGGCCAAACGCGCAGCTGTGCTGACGTTTCACCGTCTCATCAATGCAGCTAAGGCTCCGTTAACCTTGTTACCGGCAGCAATACGCCTTTCCACATCCATCTCGTATCTTCCATCTCTACTGAACATACTTCCCAAGTATACCACTTCATTCACTTGTTCTAATATCTTACTATTTACACTGATCTTGCATTCCGTCCTTTCTTCATCTCTTTCAAAAATCAGAACCTTTGTCTTATTCACATTGAGGCTTAGACCATTATATTCACACCCTTCTTTCAGAGTGGTGACCAGTGCCTGCAACTCGCATTCTGATGATGCAATAAGCACTGCATCATCTGCGTACAGCAGGCAATTCACATTCAGGTCACCTACTTTCACTCCCATATCACTTTGTTTCACTCCTTGGAGACAGCTATCCAAATACAAATTGAACAACCAAGCTGACATGGCGCAACCTTGTTTAACACCCGATCGGATGTCAAACCAGGGCGACATGCCAGCTCCTACTCGCACGCAGGCTGAGTGATCTCTGTAAAGAGACTTTACAGCCTGCAGCAAGGGTCCGCTCACATTGTACCGGGGAAGCATCTCCCATAATTTCGCTCTTACAACTCTGTCAAACGCCTTTTCCAAGTCCACAAAAGCACAGAAAACTTTTTGGTTAACGGCCAAAAATTTTTCCGTGATCATGCGGAGGGAAAAGATCTGATCCATACACCCTCTTCCAGGTCTAAAGCCCCCTTGGGCCTCCCACAACAACCTTTCAGATCTCTCCTGCATTCTTCTCGCTAAAACTTTAGCATAAACTTTACCTAAGCTAATCAAACTGATAGCCCTATGGCTTGCGCAGTCTATCTGTGAACCTTTGCCTTTATACAAAGGCACGATGACCGCACCTCGCCAATCGTCTGGGACCTCCCCTGATTTCCAGCACAAATTGCACAAAAACCAGAACAAGTCCAAGACGCGTGGCCCACCATATTTGATCATCTCGGCAGTAACTCCATCTGCTCCCGCTGACTTACCACATTTCAGACTTCGTATTGCACTCTCAATTTCTTTTACACTGATTTCGCCATCAGCTACATCAAGACTCAGCGTTTCGCTGCTACTTGAGACTGAGGCGTCATCACATTCATACATCTCCTTGTAAAATTCCGCCCATCGCTGCAAAACGTGTGGTTGTTCTGTTAGAATTTCACCGTCCTTCGAAAGCACCCCTTTCATTCTACAGGCTAACGAGCAACCTCGAGAAACACTAACTTCTCTCCAGAAAAGCTTCGTATTTTCCTTGAAGTTGTTCGTTAACCTTTCATCTCTTTCATTCTCTGCCTTTTCACGCTTCGTCTTAATCAGTACTTTCGTCTGGTGCTTTTGCAGCTTATACTCTTTCTTTTTTATCTCTCTCATACTTTTATCTTTACCAGAGGCTTTATAATCCTGCCATGCCTTCTTCTTTCTTTCTACTGCATCTTGCACTTCATCATCCCACCATTCATCACGCTTTTTGCTAAAGCCCCTTTTACCTTTGCCACATACCTCTATCGCTGCTTCCTTCATACAATCCCTAAGGTTCTGCCAGCATACTTCAATATTTTCATTTCCAGATTCACTGCTGTCTAGCTTTTTGGAAACTCTTTCTTGATATTCCTTTCTAGTCGGTGGATCTTGAAGCTTCCAGCTTCTTATGCGGTAATTCGACTCCAAGTCTGGACACCTCGTGTAGCTGCGCCAACCCGCGAACAGACCCCTTATTCTAGCAACGACTAGATAGTGGTCTGTTCGCAGATCAGAACCCCTAAACACTCGTGTGTCCATGACTTGGCTTCGAATACGCTGATCCACTAGGAAAAAATCAATCATACTTTTCCCTTCCGTTCGCTCCCATGTATACATGTGAATTTGTTTGTGGTCAAACATAGTGTTTGCCACAAACAAATTCCTTTCCTTGCAAATTTCCAATATAAGCTTTCCAGCCTCATTTATTCTCTTGTCACCATACTGACCTAACACTCCCTCGTAACCGCTTCGCGCAGTTCCGACCCATCCGTTCAAATCGCCACATATTATTAATTTTTCATTCCCTCTAACGCTACCTAGAACATCCCTGACACTCTCCCAAAACTCCTCGAGTTCGCTTAATAGAGCTGAGGATACTGGCGCATACGCCACTAACAAGAATACTCTTGTTAACCCCAGCTTGAAGCGAACCCAAAGCAGTCTCGGGTTGATCGCCTTGTATTCAACCGCTGCACTAACCAATCGAGAGGACAATAACACGCCTACACCTTGACAGCCCCGCTCGCTCTCTGGTACGCCGGCCCAAAAAGCGACCCGACTGCCCGGCAAATCGGTCGTGTCATTGCCCTTTCGCTTGGTCTCTGTCACACAAACGACATCCAAATCTCTATCATCCATCACATCTAATAATTCATTCATCTTTTCTTCCATCCCTCCTCTTACATTCCACGTAGCTATTTGTAGCTCCGTCCTCCACCTCCCGCCGTTCCGGACATGGCGTGTTGGGTGGCGGTCCCCAACGCCGCATTCGTCGCCACTTGACACACCAGCGGGGACGCACTGGTGCGCGTCGCCTTGGGGGGACGCCCTATCAGTGCGCTCTCTCGAGGTGCACGTGGCGGATGGAACGTTGCAGCCCTCGTAAGGGCTGGCAGGGGTCGCTGCGAGCAAGCCTTCCATCTTGGACCCCCAAACCCCCCAACTTTAACTTTATAATATTAATATTAGTAAAAGTTGTTTTTTTTTTAATTACATTAGCTTCACGCTGTATCCTGCACTCAGCACGGTAGGCAGAGGAAACCTAGTGTTAAGACACTCCGTTCCCCACTTTCCGCCAAGTTCTGGAGGCTTTGCGTGTTGAGTGGCGGAGCTCAACGCCGCGCTTTTGCCTCGACACCAGAGCCAAGAAATGAAATAATCATACTTAGTTGTATTATTTCTGCGCTTATTTGTAGTTAAAAAATCTTTTATTTAATCTTGAAAAGTTTTATTTTGAAAACTAAATTAAATAATGCTCTTAAAGTAGACTTCGAGCCACCATTTAAATATTAAGCGCGGCATTAATTCTTTATAAACAATGCAGTATACAGATTTAAATTATTTAAATTTTTATTCTCTTTTCTTGCGTTTTAGCATCATCCACATAGTAGAGAACCTGGGAAACTAGTGTTACAACACTCCGCTGCAATTAAAACACTTTCATTCTCCACTTTCCGCCGAATTCAATGCCGCGTTTTGCCTCGTTACATAGCGAGGAAGTGAAAATGTTAAATATTTCATTCCCCTAAGTGGGAATCGAACCCAAAACTGTTGCGTTTATAGTCACACAGGTTGTTCCTCTGCCCCATGACGACCTCTATTTATATCCTCTAACGTAAATATATATTTTTTTCGTTTCTTAAGTTTACTTTACGTTCAGGTTCGTTGTACTGTGTGTGATCTTTGTAATAAATTTCCAGAGAAATTTAATCAAGTGAAATTGCTTTGACAAAGTAAATTTTGTTTCAACAATTTCGTAAATTGTATTTGTCTTTTATTGGTGTTTTAATTTATGTTTTTGATTGTTATTTTTTAAAAATTAAATTAAATCAGCTTCACGCTGTATCCCGCACACAGCAGGGTAGGCAGAGGGAACTTATTGTTAAGACACTCCGTTCCCCACTTTCTGCCGAATTCCGGAGGCATTACGTGTTGAGTGGCAGAACTCAACGCCGCGCTTTGCATCGACACCACAGCGAAGAAATGGAAATATAAATTTAAGTAAATATTTAATCTCCTCGAGTGGGGACCGAACCCACAACCAGTCAGTTTTACAGTCACACTTTCACACGCCCCTGCGCTACGACTGGACTTGTATTTACAGGTCAGGGTAAAATTTATATTGTATAATTTCATGAGTGAGATACGAACCCACAACTACCTTTTTCAGTAACATACTTCCATTCACATGACTAACAACATTAAATTAAATTATAGTATTAAAACAAAACAGATTACGATTGTAAAATATATTGTATTTTAGTACATTTCAATACAAAAGTACACGAAAATGAAGCAAATTGAGTAAAAAAAAACTCCAATTACCGTCTATATAGAGTCCAACATGGAAGAAATTTTTAAAGTAAACTCTTACAGCGAATTGAAGCTAGCGAACGCAAACAGAAATAATATATATGGTTTGCGCTATTGGTTTCTCGTTCTGTTAAATCATCGGTTCCCAACCAGTGGTCCGTGGACCAGTAGTGGTCCGCAGCAGCTAAATTATGGTCCGCGAATGATTTAAAATTTTGGTGAATGAGCAAAGTCTGCCTACGGTTAAGTTGTTTCCTCAAGTAAAACATAAAATATTTTGACATTTAAATTTAATATACTTTGAAATTCATTGATTTTTAATATTTACTTAAAAATTTCCTCCTCATCATACAAAATGTCTGATTTTTTTTTTTAACTTTTGACTTTGAAATTATTTTTTTTAATTTTTAATTATTAATTTTGTTTTATTATACCTACAAAGTGATCCCTGCTATCAAGAATTCTATAAAAGTGGTCCCAGATCAAAAAAAGATTGGGAACCCCTGTATTAAATGGATCATTGAACTTGGCTCTACGTCGCGAACATCGATCTCTTTGTCTTTAAAGATTAAAATTGATCGATGCTATCGTAGGGTGTTTGGGAAAACCTTGAAAATTTAACGCGTAACTATCAAAGATATTGCATCTTTGTAGATATGTGTGTTGCAGATTGTATCTGTGCTATTTACTAGAATACACTTATATTTGAACCATTTCCCACAAGTGGGACTGTAATGCGACGGTTGTGGGTTCGATCCCCACTCGAGGGAATGCATTATTGGCACTAAGGCAAAAGTCCGGCGTTGAGTTCCGACACTCAATCAAAATTGCCGGAACGAACGTCTTAACACTAGAATCCCTCTGCCTACCCTCCTATATGAGGAATACAGCGTGAAGCTTATTATTTTTTTTTTTAAACCATTTTCATGGAAACGTGTAAAACAGAGTGACGTAACACTAGTCTCCCTGTGCCTATTCCGCTAAAAGCTGAAGTTACATGATCCTAAAAGAAATAATATTAATCCGAACAACTTAGCTAATGGCCTGAGAAACGACCCTTCGAAGACCATTTAATGTAGTATTTATGATAATAGTAAATGCTGTACCAGAGACCAAGACATAAAATTTCATTATCTATTATAACTACTTAGTCGAATGGCGACAGTCTTTATTCTTTTGGATTTTTTTTGTTTATTTTATGCTGAGATTGGGAGATGATAAATCAGCTTCACGCTGTATCCCGCACACAGCAGGGTAGGCAGAGGGCTAAGACACACCGTTTCCCACTTTCCGCCGAGTTTCGGAGGCATTGCGTGTCTTGACACGGCGCTCTTTGCCTCGACACCAGAGCGAAGAAATGAAAATATAAATGTAAATAAATATTTCATTTTCTCGAATGGGGATCGAATCCAGAACCAGTCGATTTTACACTCACATTTTGTGCCCCTGCGCCACGACTGACCTCAATATGTATGTTAGTTCTAAATTTAGTTGGAATTGAATCCGCAGTCTACGTTTGCTCTGAATTATTAAATCTGTATTATATTAAGTACTATAGTAAAATTAATCATTTAGATAAAAAAATACAACCATTTTTATCATATGCTTCAACATTGATATTTTTCCGTTGTGCATTTTGTTTTTAATATGTATAGATATGTCTATTTTTGTTCAATATATTGTCGTGTACCAATAAAATCATAATAAAAATTAATTTCAGGAAACTGAAATCAAATACAATAATCTCGTGATTATTACTGATAAAATGTCATGGGGAATGGAATGTCTTAACACTAGGTTCCCTCAGCTTACCGTGTGCGGGATACAGCGTGAAGTTGATTATTACTGATAATATATTATTATTTAATTAAAAAATGACATATATTTAGTTAAGTATTGATATACAGTAAGTGTAACATAATATATTGTCCAACTTAACGATCAAGTTTTCCTCTAAGACTACATTCCATTGTAGCTTATTGAAAATTTCCTAGATTTTAGAACACCCTACCAATAGAAAGTTCTAGACATCTCATTATCTTACTTTTATAGACAATTGACGTATTAGGTTATCAACGGCGCCGTTCTGCTCTAACGTGGCACAGACATACATACATACATATCTACTCATAGAAAGGAATGGCACGCCGCACAGCCGGCGCCGGTGACTGGACCGCACTGCATGCGTCCGTGCACTTGTTTACTACTTGTTGTTGTTATCAGTGAGATATCGTTGGGCTGATAACGATTGTGTTTTACGATGTGGATATGGTCAAGTCGTTTAGATGATGGATGAAATGTTAATGGTTCAAGTGTATGCTATTAGATATATTGGATTCTTTGTTTTAACAATATGTTGATTTTGTGAGATTGCGCCAAGTCGATTTTGAGTAAATTAAAAGCTAATAGTAGGCATATTTAACTTTGGTGGTAACAACTAGGCACAGGTTACAGGCACTTGTGAATCGTCAAGTTACATAGAAATGTTACATAGTTTATATACGTATAGGATGTACTACGAGTATATGTATCTATTTATCAATTTGAATATATGTTTCCTCTTTATTGTTATTATTTTTTTAAATTTCTTAGTTATTTTTCTCTTTATTGATAACAGCACTGTACTCTCTTCCCGCTGTTTGACAGTCATACACTTCCATTGGTTGGCTGGAAGAGATTTGTTTTAGAAATAAGCCCACCTTTGCTAACCAACCTTTTAATTTTGTGTTTCTTATATGTTATAAGTGCAAAAAAGAATATAATGTCAGTAGCGTCAGTTCTACAAGAAGACCGGTTCAGAAAGCAGTTCCGCTGAGTAGAGCTAGTTTTGTCCGAATGTTCAAATTAAAATAATTAAGAACTGTATACGACACATTCTCAACTGCCCAAGACAACCAAAACCAAGATAAAAAAAAACCAAAACAAAAAAAGAATTCCTGGGTTATGTTCAAACAAACTCTTCAGCTTCCAAAACATGTAAAGTTGGTTATTGTCTAACATTTGTAAACAAATGACGAGACTTAGTTATCACGCATGATATATAGCAGAATATAGAAAAAAAAAACAAGTCAATTTTATTACTATAGAAATTGGAATCAAAACTATTTTATTTTTTTTTCTTATTTATAAACGTTTAAATTAATTTAATAATTTATCATTGTCCACAGTTGATGAGAAGATCTTCTGCTGCCACGGCGGCCTCTCCCCCGACCTGCAGGCGATGGAACAGATACGCAGGATCATGCGGCCCACCGACGTGCCCGACCAGGGGCTGCTCTGCGACCTGCTCTGGTCCGACCCTGACAAAGACACGGCCGGATGGGGGGAGAACGATCGTGGCGTCAGCTTCACTTTTGGCACGGAGGTATTGTATTCGGACTTTATGAATGAGAGTATGCTTTTTTATGGTCTGTTTGAGGCAGTAAACGTATGTGATCGAGCTCTGGTAATGAGACAAAGGTCGGCGATGAGTTCCGTTGTACCCAACGTGCAATGCATTAAGAATTATTCGAAAACTGGGGAACAGAAGTGACTTAATGGGAACTGAGTGTCTTAACACTAGGTTCCCATGTTCACTCTTGCCAAATAAACCGGGGATTAAAAAATTTAATTTTACCATGACTCGAAAATTGGGCAGAAAGTGTGAAACGAAATGACTTAACACTAAGTTCCTTCTACCTGCCCTGCTATAATTAAAAGTAACACGTTATATGAATGTACCGCACCCTATGTGCAATAGAGAAGGTACTGGCAACATTGCGGATATTACGATGTGCGAGTAAATTACCCCCTTGTCGACTTGTCGTTGGCAGCTTTAATACGAAATTGATTAAAGTTGTGTCGTGTGTTGTAATTGTATGACTCATACAGAACGTTCATTATTAGCTATTTCTTTTATAATCATTATGGTTTAGTGTGGTTGGTTGTCTTATTTCTTTTTTTCTCCTAACAAACAAAAATGGTTGTTTAGTGCCCCTTTTGTCCATAAAATTAAGACTAATAAAATAACAAGCTATCCAGATGCTTCCCCCCTTTGGCGTATCTTGAGATATTTCCTAGGAGGAGCCTGGACCTCAGGACCTGGCCTCTTTTGGACAGACATGTTCTAGGGTGGACCCATCCGTTCCCCTCTCTTTCTACGCCCACGCCCACTTAATCTTATTGTTATGTTAGAGCCAATTTATATAAAAATTATCAGATAAAATGTAGCCATTCTGTTACTCTGATGTATAAACTATATTACGGTAATTAAATTGTTTAGTAATTATTGCTTTAAAGTGGAACAAACATCCCTTCTTACAATTTTGCACATTTAAATTTCTACAACTTCAAGATTACAGCTATAATAATTGATAATCATCGTAATTCATCTATAATGATTATCTTTATATCTCTGTTCTATCTCATCTAGTTTTTGTTAGATACCTATTAGCATATTCTTAGGAGAGATAAAAAAACTACAAGTCTACGTATTAGAAGAGCATTAGAAGTTTTTTACAATTTTGAAATTAGAATTATTATTTATTAGAATTACAATTTTGAAAACCGATTTGCATTCTCTACTATGTGAAATAAAATAAAGGTCGATTTTCTTTTTTTTAATCTTTTATCAGCTTCGCGCTGTATCCAGCACACAGCAGGGTAGGCGGAGGGAACCTAGTGTTAAGACACTCCGTTCCCCACTTTCCGCCGGATTTTGGAGGTGTTGCGTGTTGAGTGGCGTAACCCAACGGCGCTCTTTGCCTCGTCACCAGAGCGAAGAAATGGGAATATAAATTTAAACAAATATTTCATTTCCGGGAGAGGGGATCGAACCCACAACCGTCGCATTACAGTCACACTCTCGTGCCCGTGGGCCAAGACGGCCTCACATGCACTTTCGAAGGTATAATAATAACATGCGAGTATACAACGACAAAAAACGGATTTAATTTATTTACTCTCTAAGCAATATCAGATATTGTAGATATATTAAATATATAGTTAACGATATTAAATATAAGCTTCCTGCCAGATCGATTTGAAGCCGTTGTGACTCAATGGCACAAGCGCATAAACGCGACTGTTTTGGGGTCGATTCCCGACCGGGGGAACAAATTATTATTTATTAATATTTTCAGAGTTAATATGGTCATGTTAAGTTCCTCCTCTTCCTACCCTACTATATCCGACATATAGCGTGAAGCTGATAAAAAAAACTCCCCTTCTCTGTCTATTAGTGGAAACTTTATTAAAATTCGATGCAATCCATACATTTTTAGCTTACATATTTGTGGAATTTCCTTTTATTTTATATAATGTAAAGAAACCTTTCTTATCATAATTGCAGTACAAAGGTAAAAGTCGTGTCCATCTTACGCAACCAGCATCCGCGCGTCATGCGGACAAACTGATATGGACACGCTCCCATATCGCGATATTTATTTGTTTAACATTATATCATTTATTTATCTATGTATTTTTTATATTTTTTTATTAGCTTCACGCTGTATCCCGCACCCAGCAGGGTAGGCAGAGGGAACTTAGTGTTAAGACACTCCGTTCCCCACTTTCTGCCGAATTTTGGAGGCATTGCGTGTTGAGTGGCAGAACTCAACGCCGCGCTTAACCTCGACACCAGAGCGAAGAAATGGAAATATAAATTTAAGTAAATATTTCATCTCCTCGAGTGGGGATCGAACCCACAACCAGTCGGTTTTGCAGTCACACCTCGTGCCGCTGCGCCACGACCGGCCTCAATATTTATCTATGTAATTATATATTTATTATTATGTAAATATTTGTTTATTGCCTCGCTTTGTAACTGCGACGTTTGTTGAGGAAGTATCGTGTTTCACTTGTAATGAAAGTATTAATATATGTAGATTAACTTATATTGTTTCATAATTAGTTTATAGTAGGTTTCCCTTTGGTTTGTCATAGTCACTAACCAGCAGGCTGTCTGAGGGCAGTCGTGGCGCAATGGCTGAAGCGGGTGACTGTAAACGCGATAGGTCGTGGATTCGATTCCCACTCGAGGATATGATTTTTTTTTTTCATTTAATAAATAATCAATACAGCAGTGCCTCCAGTTTTCGGCGGAAAGTAGGCAACGCTGTGTCTTAACACTATGTTCCCTCTGTCTATCCTCCCATGCACGTGATACAGCGTGAAGTTTTTTGTTAATTATATTAATTTATTTTTTTCTTATAACTAACATATTTCAATAGTTACATACTTTTGAAATAATCCTTAATATTATATTGTAATACAATATGAATCATCGCTTATACAACTTGATAATAATTATTATTTAATTATAATATATTCTTTAATTTCCAGGTGGTGGGCAAGTTCCTCTCCAAGCACGAGTTCGACCTGATCTGCCGCGCGCACCAGGTGGTCGAGGACGGCTACGAGTTCTTCGCGAAACGACAACTTGTCACCCTCTTCTCCGCGCCCAACTATTGCGGAGAGTTTGATAATGCTGGTGAGTTGTCTTTTTTATATAAGTAAATTTTGGTTACGTTTTTTGTCTGTTTTAGGTTTTTGAAGCGAAATTGTGTGTGTTTTTATAAACTATAACTGATAAACCTCGTAGCATTTAAAAAAAAAAAAAATGCTACGGTTTAACTGTTGACCCATCCTGATATTTTTTTTTAATTTGCCGTGTGATCCCAGCCTAGAATCTTATTCTATATCTATAAAATCCTATCCTATATATTTCTATATCTCATCCTGGTACTGGTGGTGTCGTAATAGGCGACTAAAGTACGTGTGGTACAAAATATACGCGATTAATCCGGTTAAAATAGTTTTATTTAAAATGTGTAATAATCGTGAAAATCAAAGAACTTATTAAAATAAGCTCATTCATTCTATTATTTTACTGGATATTTCTCATTTGTTTTATTCTTTGCTTAATTTTTGTTTAGAACGCACATTTCAAAACAGTTCAATCTTTATATTGAATAGTTTGGAAATACATTCATTTTCTTTTTCTAAATGTTATGGTGGACACTTTTATATATTTTTATTAAAACACAAAAGTTCTAAGGTAGACAGAGGGAACAAGTTTCACACGTACCGCCTATCTTTTGAAACATTACGTGTTGTGTGGCGAAACTTAACGCCGCGCTATGTACACCAGCCCAATAAGATAAGTTATATTCAAACTTAACTTAAACGTGTCACAGTACAGAGGCCAGTCGTTGCGCAGTGGAACGAAGTGTGACTTTAAAACCTTTGGTTTGGGTTCGATCCCCACTCGAGGATATGAAATATTTACTTAAATTTACATTTCCATTTCTTCACTCTGGTGTCGAGGTTAAGCGCTGCATTGAGTTGTGCCACTCAACACGCAATGCCTCCAGAATTCGGCAGAAAGTGGAGAACGGAGTGTCTTAACACTAGGTTCCCTCTGCCTACCCTGCTGTGTGCGGGATACAGCGTGAAGCTGATTTAATTTTTTTTTATTAAAACGTGTTGCTTTTCTTTTCAAATTCCAGGCGCCCTCATGTCCGTGGACGAGACACTGATGTGCTCGTTCCAGATATTGAAGCCCGCGGACAAACGCAAACTGTACTCCGGTCTCAACATGGGCAGACCCAACACACCGCCTCGTGCACAGCCCAAGAATAAGAAAAAGTAAGTTTTGTTTTTATATGTAAGTATTTATTTATAAGTATTTTTGTCATTTTATGTAGCTTTTAGTACATTTTACAGAAATTTATATATAAGTGAAAGTGTATCTATATGTTATATGAGTCGTTCAGTGTCTCATAAGAGTAATTCAGTAAAAACAACATATTATGAAAATGCTGTTATTTTATAAAAAAGGATTGCAGTATATAGTATATGAAGTTTATAAAAAAAATTACCACATAAAAAGATATACATATAAATATGCTGATTTTCTCAATTTGCCCATTAAACGGCTCATATACTAATAAATTTTGGTTTATTCTTTTTTTTTTATCTAATCTTAATAATATTACTATCAAATTTCTAAATTGGTCTTTGAAGAATAATACAAAAATACATAATAAAGCAAAATTCAAAATCATTGTCTACCAAAATATGTATCGAATTGTAATAATTTAGTCTAATAATGTATTTTTTAATATTGTAACAAAATGAAAATATGTTGTTTTTATTATAATTGATGTTTTTTATTTAATTCAGAGATATCTGATGCCGACACCTGTAAAGGTATTAGAGTGTTAACTAATACTAACATAGAATTGTCATAAAATTTAAATAATACATACTGATATTTTACAGATTTTATTGTGAAACGCTTGTAATTGTGTGTTTTGTGAGGTTTCTTGTGATTTTTTGCCTATGCTCTTTGGTTTTGTCAAGTTTCCCATTTTGATTTCAAAAACAAATATTGATAGAAAAATATTTAACTTACCCATTTTAAATTAACTTTATCCCCGTAAAAGAAAAACTACCTATTCGTTGTAAATTAAACTTTATTTTATAAGGTTTAAAATTAAATTTTACTATATCCATAAACTCCTACTTATTATAAATAAGACTCTATACCTATATAAATAAGGTCCAATTTAACCTATTTAATTGTCCCGCAGTTAGCCATCGCATCGAAGTCGACGACTTGCATGGATCCCCGCGATACAACACATTGCCTACGTTTTGACAGCTTTTCTTATGAAAAAACAACCCTTTTCTTACCTTTATGTCCACAAATATTCACTTTTTCTCGTAAATGTTTTAAAATAAATAGGTTTTGAACTTTAAATTCCGTGATTTTTCGATTCCATACTTATTTTATATCCATATGAATTAATTTGAAGATGAATTTGATGCGTAACAAATTCAAATTGAAGTTTTAAACCTATATATTTTTCTTATTAATTAAATTATGCCCCGACTCCCATTCATTTTTGTATGTTTTGTATAAAATGTAAGATTAATTCTCAATAGTTTTAAGTTCAATTCCCGCTCGCATTATCAACAATTGCTGGACAATTGTGTTCAGTGGACATGAGCTTTTGGACTCGACGAACTGTCAAAATTGTGAAAAAAATATAAGCTTAGGCTGTCCTGCGTAAAGCCTTTGCATGTTCCAAATAAATGTCAAAACGTCAACGTAAACTGTCAGAAAAAGAGAAAAATTATAAAGCCTAGGCTGTATACTTTCAAGTATTTGCTTGTTCGAAAGAAATGTCAACGTCAACGTCAAATGTCAATATCTGTCAAGCCAGTTGGGTGATTTGTAAGCTGCCAGTGCGTTTTAAATGTTTTTTTTTTAATACACAACGGCTCAGGGGAGTCCAAGTAGAGCATGTCAGGTGTGAATGCTAGTATGTATTGTATGTTTGTTCGTATGTCCGTTTACTCAATACACAATAATGTAAGTCGTTGCGCGATTTCAGTGTTATTAAACGATGTTTTTTTTAATAATTTCTTTCTTTTTTTTATTTAAATGTAATCGGATACTCTCTCTGGAATCACGTGACGGATGTTAATTGACATTGAGAATGTAATAATTGAAATTTGAAATAAAATAAAGTAAACATTTATAATTAAGTAGTAAGCGTATCGTGAATAGAGATTCGGTAAAAAAATAATATTGATTCGACCGTCCTTCATGGTTGGACGCTTTGTAGATGGTGGTGTAGTTAGCTTTGCGTAATTTAACACCGCAAGACCCGCTTTTTTTATTTTGTAATGTTGTCATTGAAAATTTTGTACCGAAACACGGACCTTTAGAGTGTTTTTTAAATTTGAATTAAATGAATATTCTTTTGTTAGCCTGTACCATCCGATTGTTGAGCAATGGCTTCTCTCAATTTCTTCCAATCTGGTTCATTTTGTGCTGTTGTACACGTGGTAGGATAAATGTCTAGCATTCTCCATTCCACCATGTTAGTACAACCAATAATAACAATATTTATATAAATATCTAACAATGATATACATAGTCTTGTTGTCATAAAATCCAATTTAAATGATGAAAGTGAACTTGAACTTTCAAATTAAGAATTATAAATGTGTTTAACGCTACTTTTTTTGTGTTTACAAAAAATTTGATGTCTATTCCACACTAAGAATAGAAAGTGTTTTTAGATGACATAAAAATTTTAATAGCTTTCAAGAGGTGCGGGTTCGTGTCCCGCGCTATGTTCAAATTTTTATGTTTTCTAAATATATCAATAAATACGTAAATACCGATTAAAAAATTTAACTGTATATTTATATTCTATTTGAAAAAAAACTTGAGATTACGGTCCGTGTATCCGAGAACCGCAAACGTCAGAAAAGCGCGGGAAAAATTAAATTATTTATTTTCGCCACAAATCAGACTGAACCGATTGTCAATGTTCTATCGATGTATGAACAAGAGAATTGTATATTAATTTCGTAAATAAAAATACTTTCTGAATATTTTTTGTGTTTCATTTGATTTACCTTGTTATTATATATTTTATAAGTTACAATTTACACTATCTAAACTACACTGTATCTATACAAGTATTGAAGAGTGTATTTGGTTGGACTCGCTAACCTTAGAAACTATTGGTTCAAATAGAATACTTCTATATTTTGTTGTTGGTTGATCCATTTATTGAGAAAGATTTTGTTAAATATTATGAAAGGAATTATTTATTCGTTGTAACCTTCTGTAACTGAGGTCAAATATTCATGCGTAAATCAGAAAAAAAAACAGAATATATCCATGTTAGAAATAATACAACCCTTGCCAATTTACCTTGACGACTTATCCTAAATCCACATTAGGCATGCGATAGAATTACTGTAACCAAATTCACACTTAACATGTTATTATCAAAATGTCAGGGGGCTAAGTCCCTGTACTCAGAAAAAATCTTAAGTCTTAAAATTCTTTCAAATAATTATGACATTATAATCTTTACTGAGACTTGGCTGCATGGAGGCATCTGAAATCATGCAAAAGAAAAAGTCAATTTCCAATATGGTTCACTCCCAATTTAATCAAATTATTGAAGCAGAAAAATAAATTTCACAAAAACCCATTAGATAAAATTGAGTTTGAATTGTGTGAACTGTGATACACTCATGTAAGAATGATAACTATAATAAATATTATATATAATAAAAATTTAATCAGAAATTGCTAAGCACTTACACTCGATTTACTACAGAGAAAGACTACAGCAATTCAAACTCCACTCTTTGCACGATCGAAGATCACTGTTGCAGATTGCATTCCTTCATAAGCTTTTTAATAATAACATCGATTGTAACGCACTCATTGATGAATTAAATATCAACGTACCACCAGTGATACCATACTGCTATCAGAGACCATTTTTTACCATCAAATGTTATAAAAGCAATTTAGGAAAAAAATCTCCGCTAGCAAGGCTTCAAAGTATGACCAAGTTGCATATTAGCTTAGACAATGAATTGACTAAGCTAATATGCGACTTGGACATAGCTCATGATACACGTATAACTTTTAAAAACAAAATAAGTAAATTTATGCTGCAGCCCGATACTTATTTTTTTTTTATGAAGACATTATTACAAGACATAATATCAAGACATTTCGTCGAGACATTTCTTCAAGACATTTAATTAACTGACATTTTTTTACATTTTTCTAAAATTCTACTTTTTATTGCTTGACTTTTGGTCTATAAATAGATCTCGATGAAATTTGACCATGTTGTAACGTTTCTTCTGTTGACGATCCTAAATAAATAAATAAAACTGTGGCCAGAATTCCTCCAGAGACCTCTCGCACTTCGAACATCATCATCATCATAGTGTTAAAACACTACGTTTCCCACTTTCGGCCTAATTTTGGAGGTATTGCGTGTTTAGTGGCGGAACTCAACGCCGCTCTTTGCCTCGACACTAGAGCGAAGAAATTGAAATATACATTTAAATAAATATTTCATTCCCTCGAGCGGGAATCGAACCCACAACCGTCGCGTTACAGTCACACCCTTGTGCTCATACACCACGACGGCCTCAATGTGGTTACTTATTAATAATAATTTACAGTTTTTTAATCTCCGCATATGGCGTAGCAAAGGGAACCTGGGTTAATAAACTTTCGTTATCCACTTTCCACTAAACAATATTGATTAATATCATTGTCTATTATGTTCAAAATATATTGCAAATTATTAATTCTTTAAATGTTTTGAAAAATAAGTTATGCAAAAACTTGAATGTGGGATTTGTGTGAGATTACAAAAGATAGGAAAAAGGGTTTATTTTTAAAATTAAAAATCGTTTTTTGTATTTTCATTATATATATTTATAGATTATTCTATTTTCTTCATGAACATACTAATTCTATAAAATGTAAATTATGTTTGTTCGTTCACATTCACTAACAGAGTGTAGTATGAAAACGATGTTTTTATTATCTGCAACAAAATATATTTTCATTATTTATATAATTATTTTATAGACCGAGATCCCGGGGCGGGGGACCTACGCCATTTTATCAAAGGAAATTTTGATGATTAATAGTATGTAATATGTAGTTAAAGAGTACTTAGTAATTTGAAGGGCCCTTTTAGTGGCGCCACATAGGGGTACACGCTCAATCACGTTAAAGTAGAAACGCTCGTATTTATATATGTTTTTGAGAATAATATAAGAAATGTATTTTTTTAATTGTCTGACTCCTTATGTGGGGCAGTCAGGCTCAGGTGTCCTAAAGGTTGTTTAAAATTAAGGTAAACTCTGTTATACTAGTAAGCTTCAATTTTATACGTATTATTACGGACTATTTCAAGATAGAATAAGCACTCAGATCTTAAGATATTAATCTTTATTTGGCGCTACTTCTGAAAGGGCTCCACTTTCAAGGTAGTGAGTACGCATACTGTCTTAAGTACATATTAGATATATAATATATAATAGTTCTCAAAAGAGGCCGTTCGTTGCGGGCAGATTGTGACTGTAAACACAACTGGTTGTGGGTTCGATCCCCATTCGATGAAATGAAATATTTATTTACATTTATATTTCCATTTCTTCGCTTTGGTGTGAGGCGAAGTGCGGCCATCGTGAGTTCCGCCAATCAGCACGCAACGCCTCCAGAATTCGGGATTGCACTAGGTTCCCTCAGCCTACTCTGCTGTGTGCGGTATACTATACGAGTATATTGACACTTGATTTTCTCTCCATCTTAAAAGCTAAAACAAACCAAAACGAAAGTGTGTAGGTTCATGGGCAGGAACCCCCCGGCGCGCAGCAGTGCAGGGCGGCGCGCGGCCTGCAGCAGCAGCAGCAGCAGGCGCCGCGGCCGCGCGCCCGCGCACACCCACGCGCTCCCGTACGCCGCCGCCGATACGCGCTCCGCCTGGCGGAGTTCAACGCCGCGATATACTTAGACACGCTTAGACTTTAATAGAACAGTCACACGTTTCGCAGCGATGCTGGAAGTGAAGGGACGTCTCAGACGATTGGCGAGGTGCAATCATCCTGCTCCCATTCTCAGATAGACTGCACTATCACTTTGATTAGCTTGGGTAGTAATGTTTATGCTAGAATATTAGCGAAAAGAACGCAAGAAAGACCCGAAAGATTATTATAGGAGGCCCAAGGAGGCTTTAGACCTGGAAGAAGATATATGGATCATCTCTTTTTCCTCCACATGATCACGGAAAAAATCTTAGCTGTTAACCAAAAAGTTTTTGACAGAGTTGTAAGAGCGAAATTATGGGAGATACTACCCCGGTACAATGTGAGCGGACCCTTGCTGCAGGCTGTAAAGTCTCTTTACAGAGATCATTCAGCCTGCGTGCGAGTAGGAGCTGGCATGTCGCCCTGGTTTGACATCCGATCGGGTGTCAAACAAGGTTGCGCCATGTCAGCTTGGTTGTTCAATTTGTATTTGGACAGCTGTCTCCAAGGAGTGAAACAAAGTGATATGGGAGTGAAAGTAGGTGACCTGAATGGGAATTGTCTGCTATCCAGTGTGTGAGTTACAGGCATTAGTCACCATTCTAAAAGAAGGATGTGATAATTATGGTCTAGGCCTTAACACGAATAAAACTAAGATTTTGATGTTTGAAAGAAATAAAAATGTAAGATTAGTGTAAATGGTAAGATATAAAATAAAATCAAATAAAAAAACCTTCACGCTGTATCTCGCACACAGCAGGTTAGGCAAAGTAAACGTAGTGTTAAAGCACTCCGTTCCCCACTTTCTTTCGAGTTCTAGAAGTATTGAGTGTTGAGTGGCGGAACTCAACGCCCCACTTTTACTTCGAGACCAGAGCGAAGAAATGAAAATATAAATATAAATAAATATTTAATTTCTCGAGTGGGTATCGAACCCACAACCAGTCGAATTTACAGTTATACTGTGCCCCCCCGCCACGACCGGACTTAAATCTAATTAAACTAGCTGATCGAATCCGCAATGAACAGATACTCAGAATGGCAGGTACTATCGAGGATGTAACGGTGAGAATAAGGAAGAACGTGCTCAGCTGGTTTGGGCACGTCGAACGAATGAATGATGAAAGAATGGCAAAAAAGATTTATGATGGAAAAGTGAGCGGTAAGAGAGGTAGCGGGAGACCTCGGTTGACCTTCGAAAACACAGTATCAAAGATACTGGAGGAAGGTCACGTAAAAAGCATGAGGACCCCCTGAAGGGCATGTATGAAGAGGTTGATGACAGTGGACGAGGCGAAAGAGGTATGTAGAGACCGTAGCGTTTGGCGCTAGGGATAGTGATAGCGTGAAGTTAAAAAAGATTTGCTTAGGTATTGTATCATTTATTACCTGTAAAGTGATTTGATTTCCAAAATAACAATAAACAAACATGTCTAACGCAACCGCAGCCAGGTACTCCACTGTTATCATGTCAAATTTCTGAAATTTGAAAAAAAAAATAAGTCCAAAAAATTTGCTACCATTATATGAAAAAGAATCTCAAATTTTGTAAAAACACAGTAAGTGGATTTATTCATCAAATACATATAATGTATATCTGTCATTATTAAAAATAATAAAACTTTTAAAAAAATATAGTGTGATTTATATGATGATGATGATGAATGTTGATAAATTTTGTTTCTTCAATTTTAATAATTGGATACAATACTAAATCAAATAAAATCAGCTTCACGCTGTATCCCGCACATAGCAGGGTAGGCAGAGGGAATCTAGTGTTAAAACACTCTGTTCCCCACTTGCCGCCGAAATATGGAGGCATTGCGTGTTGAGTGACAGAATTTAACGCCGCGCTTAACCTATGCCAGAGCGAATAAAAGGAAATATAAATTTAAGTAAATATTTCATCTCCTCGAGTGGGGATCGAACCCACAACCAGTCGGTCTTACAGTCACACCTCGTGCCGCTGCGCCACGACTGGCCTCTAAATGAATACTATAATTGATATATTTGCTTAGTACATATAACTAACGAGAGTGGCGGCGTAGAGCAGCGTGCACAGGTACAGCGTGACCTGCACCACGCGCAGCACCAGCAGCGGGGAGACCAGCTCCTCGAACTTGTCCTTAAACTCCTTTATAGTTTGACACACGCGCCCGCACTCTTTCAGCATTTCACTTGTCTCTTCATCGTATTCAGGACTGTAGATATCTGGAAATATATCAAAAATAAAAAATAAATATGGAGTAGTAAGATAACGTATGTAGCTTAAAGTGTACGTATCACTTTACACTGTACCCCGAACATAGCAGGGTAGGGAGAGGGAACCTGGGAACCTAGTGTTAGAATATTCCGTTCCCTTTAAGACACTTCCGTTCTCTACTTTTCGTCAAATTGAGGAAGCATTGCGAATTGAGTGGCGGAACTCAAGGACGCGCTTTGTCTTGTTACCGGGAAATTTTTATACGCTTGTTATAACTTACTTCTACGTAGCTTAATCATAATGTATTGCTTAGTGGTCAGAGCACCTGGTCGGTTTAGAGGAGGCGCGGGTTCGAGTCCCGATACGTTCAAATTTTTATATTTTTCTAAATAAGTATATATCCATACATAGTTTATTTACTATTGATTTAAAAAGAATACTCACCAAATTGTGTGTCACCTTTGAAGTTTCTAAGCTGGAAAATAACGAGTTTCATATTAAATTGAACTCAAACTAAAATACTCCTACATCACGTACTTAAGACCGTGGGCGGACCTCGCCACCCCGGAATAGTTTTGTGCCCGCCCCAGAAAAACTACTAACAAAAACAATTGCCTTCCAAAATAAAAAAAAACTTATCGAACATATCTGTTCCAGACTAAAATTCAGATCATCCCCAGCGCCCCTTCTCGAACAAAAATATCTACACATGCTTATGACCTACAACCTACTAATACTGAAATAAACCTATTGTAAATTGTGGTGGAATTCAACGCCGAGCTTAGTCTCTACATTATATTTCCTCGAGTGGGAATCGAATCCACAGCCATATTTGTCGCGTTTACAGTCACACGCTTGTGCCCTTGCGCCACGCACGTTGTAACTGGGTAACTATATTGATTTTTTGTTGATGCTGATGATTTTTTATTATGGATGTTGTTCTAAATTATCATATAATAGGTACCTTCTAATTCTTTTCAGTCAGCCGCAGCCTAACTGCACAGATATGTCGGCATTTTAATATTTAATCATAATTTTAACTAAAAAAACCATTAAAACAATGAACCCACAACTTTTTCATCATAATGATAAATCGAATCATTCATTTCGCTGGTGTTATACAGATAGGCGTGCCTCTCGTCCAGCGCCGCGTCGGCGTAGAGCGCGGCCACGGCGTTGTGCGCTGCGCCGCGCCGCAGCAGCGCGGAGAGGCGCGCGTTGCGCAGCGAGCAGCACAGCAGCTCCAGCTGGCCGCACAGCAGGATGGAGTTGCAGGCGAAAAACACTCCTGAAGTATATTGAGTTATATAAATTATATAAATATAGTATATACTAGCGACCCGCTCGCGGCTTCGCCCGCTTAAACCACAAAATTATTTAATTAACACACTGAATTATGTTCGTGTTTTGATATACCTATAATGTATGTTTGCAACGCAATGAAGATTTTTAATGAGAAATTTATTAAAACTTTAGGTCGCATTTTCGTACCTCCCATGAGAATCTTCACTTGAATTTTTGAAATAAAAACACAACTTATCGATACTTACAATAAAATCCTAACTCATCGGTGGCTGTACATGGAAGATATTACAATTAACATTGTAATAGAACTTGGTCAGTTTGTCTGTTTGTCTGTGAATTTGTTCACGATAATCTCAGAAACGGCTTAACCGATTTAAATCCTTTTTTGTTTGCATTTTGGCAATTTAATATTAGTTTTATTTTAATCAGCTTCACGCTGTATCCCTCACACAGCAGGTTAGGCAGAGGAACCCTAGTATTAAGACACTCCGTTCCCCACTTTCTGCCGAATTCTGGGGGCATTGCGTGTTCTCGTTCTTTCGTGTTCTCGTTCGCTCGACACCAGAGCGAAGAAATGGAAATATAAATTTAAGTAAATATTTCATCTCCTCGAGTGCTTGCACTTCGTGCCGCTGCGCCACGACTGGCTTCAACTGGACTGGACTTTATTTTAATCGGTTCACACAAAGTCAAAACCAGATCCACGCTTTATCCCGCCTTTAGCAGGGTAAAGATTATGCGTAAGATTATGAGATTATGTTGTAATGTAAGGATTAAGATATTGCGTATAATGTGTGACTGATGTGCGAAATTAAAATATTATTAAACGAAATGAAAATATTATTAAATTATAATTCAATCCTCCAAGTGGGGATCGGACCCACACCAGTCGCGTTGCAGCCACAACTTTGGCCTTTAACAAAGAACAGAAGAGAAGCGCGTCAGCGCTCCTTTTACGGAAATAGCATATAGGTAAAATATTTTAATTCCATACCTAAAGAATTTAAGCAACAGTGTAGACGTAAGTTTTTTTTTCATTTCACGATGTTTAATCATATCTATATTTCGTGTGAGGCAGTTACGCTTTGATACCAATAACGTAAACACATACTACTACAAAAATACTACTAAAACCTTTAGATTTTAGAACTTTGAACTTTGCCGCCAAAACCTACAGCTCGATTTCGGAATGAGGCGTATGCGGCGGTCTCCCTTTGATAAAAAAAAAAAATGTGCGTGCGTCGTTCTTGACAAATTGTATTTTATTTTACAACGATAATTTTATTATTTATTCGCGGCTTTGTCCGCTTGAATTACATGATTACTCTTTTAAGAAATATAGATATTACAAACAGCCTTAACTAATAATTAATTGATTTGGATTAGTACTCACGATATTATTTGCAAAATAACTTATCTAGCTCCTGTACAGATTTTAAATTAGTAACATATATTATTAGTTAAATATATAATTGATATACAGAATATACGTAGAAAGCACGTTTTTGCTCCCAAAAGTTATTTTTTTATACGTTTCTTAAAAAAATATTAATAACATAAACGAACGAACGGACTGAAGAACCTATTCAAAATATTTCTTTGAATATTAAGTCATTCTTTATCACTGTGTTAAATAATTACGAATTAAGCTAGACTGTTACGAAGGTAATCTTCACCAACAATTCAATGTAGTTTACTTTATAATTAGTACTATGAACAATTGTACTTTAAGAATACGTAAATTTATCAACAGTCAAATAAATAAGACGTTTCTAAAGTCATTCTTTTGGACTTACAATTGAACTGTAACCATTCGAGCATTGTTAGAAAAATATTACAATGTTATGTTAAATTTATTATAAGTATAGATTACACTTACATGACGTAATTAACGTTAAGCAGATAATAACTCAACAATATAATAATTTATTTCTTAATATTTTCTTTTTTTTTTCAAATATAAATATCTTTAAAACTTTAAGTACATTATTTTTTGATAAAGTGTAGCGGTAACCTTTCCAAACTATATTTTCTTTTATGCACAGCGCCATCTATTAAGATCCCATCACAATTAGTGATAGCGTTACGCGTATGGAAGAGAGTATCAAGATATAGTAGATATAGTATTAAAATGATTAATATTTTTTAGTATTAAAATGATTAATATTCCTTCCGTCGTAATTAGTGTTTAACTCCACAGAACGTTTTTTGCGTTATCAAGATTCGTTAGTACCTACTATTGGTCAATAGATAGCGTTCTTGTATCGATTTTTTAATATGTCAAATATAAACTTCTTGAAAACTTAAATACTTATATCTTTAGTATTAAAATGATTAATATTTTTTAGTATTAAAATGATTAATATTCCTTCCGTCGTAATTAGTGTTTAACTCCACAGAACGTTTTTTGCGTTATCAAGATTCGTTAGTACCTACTATTGGTCAATAGATAGCGTTCTTGTATCGATTTTTTAATATCTCAAATATAAACTTCTTGAAAACTTAAATACTTATATCTTTAGTATTTAAAATGATTAATATTCTTTAGTATTAAAATGATTAATATTCCTCCCGTCGTAATTAGTGTTTAACTCCACAGAACGTTTTTTGCGTTATCAAGATTCGTTAGTACCTACTATTAGTCAATAGATAGCGTTCTTGTATCGATTTTTTAATATGTCAAATATAAACTTCTTGAAAACTTAAATACTTATATCTTTTGATAGAGTGAAGCGATTACAATGAAATAAAGACTAAAACCTACCTTGATTTATTTGTAATTTTTATGTATAAAAGTTGCTTAAATTTATTGTGTACTTTTTACGTGATACGTGTTCACATAAACAGACAAACAGACAAACAGACAAACAGACAAAAATTCCAAAAATGTTGGAAATGGATTCTGTTAGTTATCCTTTAACACCCTGGCTAATTTTTTCTTAAATATTTTCAATGTACAGAAACGACTTTTCTACAGATTTATTATAAGTATAGATTTATATAATTAAATATTACATATTTATTATTATACTAGAGGGCGCGCGCGGCTTCGCCCGCTTATTAGGAGTAAATTCTAAAAAAACCACGAAACACGTGTTCAATAAAATATTATTAACAGTCTGAATTTAATTTTTTATAAAAATCAGTGGCAATTTAAAGATTTTTCCATATAAACTTTCAACCCCTTATTTGAACCCTTAGGGGGTGAATTCTTAAAAACCATGACACACGCGTTCAATGAAATATTTTTAAGAGTCTGAATTTCAAATTTTATAAAAATCGATACAGATTAAAAAACTTTTCCATACAAACTTTCAACCCCTATTTCATCCCTTTAGGGTTAACATTTTTCAAATTCCCTTCTTAGTGGATGTCCAGAATATGACAATAAACATCTGCCCAAATTTCACGTTTCTACCATCAACGGTAACAGCTCTGCGTACGTCTTACCTCAGTCAGTCAGCACAAGTCCTTTTATATATATAGATATATATAGATATATAGAAATTAGTAGTCTGGTTTCATTGGAATTCGTCAAGCAGTATTCTTTTTTTTTAATGAATGAAAAGTGATTATTTATTATAATATACAATTATCTACTTTACAAAATGTGAAAAGAAATGTATGTGGATTGCAAACTAAAACAAAATAAAATATTATGCCATTAAAAATTCTTATACTCAAGATCTCTTACGAATTTGAGTTACTTAGTAGTTTATTTTGAAAATTTTTGTAAATTTTTTTTTTATTTCTCTTATTTTTTTGACCTTCATACAGAAGCAGAGGGAGCCTAGTGTTAAGACATCCCACTCACGACCTCGTTTATTCCTTTACTATTGTGTTTAAGTAACTATTTCCTAATGTGGGTTCAACCCCCGTTCGAGGAAATAAATGATTTTCATTTTCTTGCTCTGGTAAAAAAATAAAGCGCGGTGTTAAGTTCCGCCATCAACATGCAATGTTTTAAAAGCTAGCTGGTGTGTGAGCAACGAAGTGTATACCACTAACACAATACTACACTTTATTAATTGTATAGAGTATAGTGTTTCATGGCTGAATTAAATTAGTAAAGTCATATTTAAATATAAATAAAGTAGTACATCTGTCAGGTGTAATCTCATTATTGGTTTCTATTTGTGACGTAGTGGGATTATCGGTATAATTTTGGGGATAGGTATCATAGTTATAGTCATAATCATAGTCATAGGGGTATTCTATGTATTCGTTACTGTTATAATACGGTTCAAAGTCTGTGTAATAATCGTACGAGTCGTAATCGTCTTCACAGTTATTAAAATGTATTTCTCTTGATTTAAAATAATTTCTTGGGGGAGGGTTACCGTATTTTAACCAATTATGTCCTGTAAGTGTAGGCTGTGTTGGTGGCAGTGGTCGAGACACAAAGTGACTCACACCGCTCATAGGTTTAGGAAATCTATTGACTTCATTAGGCTTCTGTGTTATACTATTTCGAGGCGGTAACCTAAACATGTGACTGTTAGGGTTGTAGTTCGGAGGTGGTGCACCGAACATTCTTTGTGTGTGTGTGGGTAGTCTAGGACGTTGGTGTTCATTATTAAATTTGAAAGGTTGTACATCAGGCATTAATTTTAGAGAACTGGTGGTAAATTATTTGACGTTCAAAAAATGAAGCATGTAACTTCTTATTTTGAATAAAATTATTTGACTTTGACTTATATTATAGTAATATAGGAGTTTAGTTGAAGATCAAAATTGACGAGCGACTTTATTTCAAGATTCGGTTTTATTTCAAAATTTTTGTGAACCACGATGTCTGAAAGACAAGATAGAACTGACATAACTGAGCACGCCAAGCTCTGTGATGGTGAGTACATATTTTTGATATATCTCCGGTATTAGCCCGTTAAATTCCTTCCTATTTTTTGCCGACAGTTGAAAGACGATTTCTTCGTAGTTCAAAATTTTTCTCACCACAGCCGCGTCCCGGCCCTTCAGTTCCCTCTTTTAATGGCCTAAAAAATAGGCAATGCATTCATTTTAATGATTATATTACTAAAAGTTCTATAAATCGATGGCATTCGTTAGGCTTGGTCAGCGATCGATGCGTCATCCGCCGGTAGGATGCCCTTTACCTTTTATTTTGTGATAACACGTTTAAGAGAGCCAATAACCCGCGAGATGTACTTTACTGTTCACAAATTGCTTTATTAATGAAAATGTACGAAAAAACGTTCCTATTGCACCCCGGAGTAGTGATACTCGATCGATGTCACAGAGTTCATTCATGGATAGCCTACCTTGGATAAATGAAACGATTTAAACACCGAGAATGTTCTAGATATCGCACTAAAAGGTCAGACTCGGACCTAGAGCAGCGGGAATCTATAGTTAAAACATTGCTTTCTCCACTTGTCGCCGTTTTGGAGGCATTGCGTATTGAGTGGCGGAACTCAACGCTGCATATGCCTCGACACCAAAGCGAAGTGGTGGGGTCCACATATTAATATATTAAAACGTATCGCGGGCAGCCGCCTCTCGCTTTCTCATTGCGACTGTGGGAGTCGCAAAAAGAAAGCGCGAAGCGGCTGCCCGTGCCACCCGTGCCAGTCGAAAAGCCGCTGCCCGTGCCGCCTGCGCGGCCCGCACGGCCAAAGCCCGCGCCGCCCAAGCTGTCAGCGCCCGCGTTGCGGCCGCCCGTGCCGCCCGTGCCGTCTACGCTTCTACTGCACGTATTGCCGCAGCACCGTGCAGAAGACGCGTACACGGCACGCGCGGCCCGCAGAGCCCGCGAAGCCCGCGCCGCACGCGCCGCCCTCGCCGACGCCTCCCGGAACACATACTTTTCGTAAATTAATTTGAAAATTTCATTAAATCATTCAAAATCAATTGGAAGTTTATTACTTAATTTTAAAGAAAAATATAAGTATTCTTGCAAATTAAATAAAATAGTGATAAAGACTATATTATTGCAGCAAGACAAACTTGCCCTCTTATGTTAGAAACAATAATTTAAATTTATATAAGTTAAATAGATTGTAATCTGTAACATAATCATAATTTAAATATATTTATTAACTTACTAGCGACCCGCTCGCGGCTTCGCCCGCTTAAACCACAAAATTATTTAATTAACACACTGAATTATGTTCGTGTTTTGATATACCTATAATGTTTGTTTGCAACGCAATGAAGATTTTTAATGACAAATTTATTAAAACTTTAGGTCGCATTTTCGTACCTCCCATGAGAATCTTCACTTGAATTTTTGAAATAAAAACACAACTTATCGATACTTACAATAAAATCCTAACTCATCGGTGGCTGTACATGGAAGATATTACAATTAACATTGTAATAGAACTTGGTCAGTTTGTCTGTTTGTCTGTGAATTTGTTCACGATAATCTCAGAAACGGCTTAACCGATTTAAATCCTTTTTTGTTTGCATTTTGGCAATTTAATATTAGTTTTATTTTAATCAGCTTCACGCTGTATCCCTCACACAGCAGGTTAGGCAGAGGAACCCTAGTATTAGGACACTCCGTTCCCCACTTTCTGCCGAATTCTGGAGGCATTGCGTGTTCTCGTTCGCTCGACACCAGAGCGAAGAAATGGAAATATAAATTTAAGTAAATATTTCATCTCCTCGAGTGCTTGCACTTCGTGCCGCTGCGCCACGACTGGCCTCAACTGGACTGGACTTTATTTTAATCGGTTCACACAAAGTCAAAACCAGATCCACGCTTTATCCCGCCTTTAGCAGGGTAAAGATTATGCGTAAGATTATGAGATTATGTTGTAATGTAAGGATTAAGATATTGCGTATAATGTGTGACTGATGTGCGAAATTAAAATATTATTAAACGAAATGAAAATATTATTAAAATATAATTCAATCCTCCAAGTGGGGATCGGACCCACACCAGTCGCGTTGCAGCCACAACTTTGGCCTTTAACAAAGAACAGAAGAGAAGCGCGTCAGCGCTCCTTTTACGGAAATAGCATATAGGTAAAATATTTTAATTCCATACCTAAAGAATTTAAGCAACAGTGTAGACGTAAGTTTTTTTTTCATTTCACGATGTTTAATCATATCTATATTTCGTGTGAGGCAGTTACGCTTTGATACCAATAACGTAAACACATACTACTACAAAAATACTACTAAAACCTTTAGATTTTAGAACTTTGAACTTTGCCGCCAAAACCTACAGCTCGATTTCGGAATGAGGCGTATGCGGCGGTCTCCCTTTGATAAAAAAAAAAAATGTGCGTGCGTCGTTCTTGACAAATTGTATTTTATTTTACAACGATAATTTTATTATTTATTCGCGGCTTTGTCCGCTTGAATTACATGATTACTCTTTTAAGAAATATAGATATTACAAACAGCCTTAACTAATAATTAATTGATTTGGATTAGTACTCACGATATTATTTGCAAAATAACTTATCTAGCTCCTGTACAGTTTTTAAATTAGTAACATATATTATTAGTTAAATATATAATTGATATACAGAATATACGTAGAAAGCACGTTTTTGCTCCCAAAAGTTATTTTTTTATACGTTTCTTAAAAAAATATTAATAACATAAACGAACGAACGGACTGAAGAACCTATTCAAAATATTTCTTTGAATATTAAGTCATTCTTTATCACTGTGTTAAATAATTACGAATTAAGCTAGACTGTTACGAAGGTAATCTTCACCAACAATTCAATGTAGTTTACTTTATAATTAGTACTATGAACAATTGTACTTTAAGAATACGTAAATTTATCAACAGTCAAATAAATAAGACGTTTCTAAAGTCATTCTTTTGGACTTACAATTGAACTGTAACCATTCGAGCATTGTTAGAAAAATATTACAATGTTATGTTAAATTTATTATAAGTATAGATTACACTTACATGACGTAATTAACGTTAAGCAGATAATAACTCAACAATATAATAATTTATTTCTTAATAATTTCTTTTTTTTTTTCAAATATAAATATCTTTAAAACTTTAAGTACATTATTTTTTGATAAAGTGTAGCGGTAACCTTTCCAAACTATATTTTCTTTTATGCACAGCGCCATCTATTAAGATCCCATCACAATTAGTGATAGCGTTACGCGTATGGAAGAGAGTATCAAGATTCGTTAGTACCTACTATTGGTCAATAGATAGCGTTCTTGTATCGATTTTTTAATATGTCAAATATAAACTTCTTGAAAGCTTAAATACTTATATCTTTAGTATTAAAATGATTAATATTTTTTAGTATTAAAATGATTAATATTCCTTCCGTCGTAATTAGTGTTTAACTCCACAGAACGTTTTTTGCGTTATAAAGATTCGTTAGTACCTACTATTGGTCAATAGATAGCGTTCTTGTATCGATTTTTTAATATCTCAAATATAAACTTCTTGAAAACTTAAATACTTATATCTTTAGTATTTAAAATGATTAATATTCTTTAGTATTAAAATGATTAATATTCCTCCCGTCGTAATTAGTGTTTAACTCCACAGAACGTTTTTTGCGTTATCAAGATTCGTTAGTACCTACTATTGGTCAATAGATAGCGTTCTTGTATCGATTTTTTAATATGTTAAATATAAACTTCTTGAAAACTTAAATACTTATATCTTTTGATAGAGTGAAGCGATTACAATGAAATAAAGACTAAAACCTACCTTGATTTATTTGTAATTTTTATGTATAAAAGTTGCTTAAATTTATTGTGTACTTTTTACGTGATACGTGTTCACATAAACAGACAAACAGACAAACAGACAAACAGACAAAAATTCCAAAAATGTTGGAAATGGATTCTGTTAGTTATCCTTTAACACCCTGGCTAATTTTTTCTTAAATATTTTCAATGTACAGAAACGACTTTTCTACAGATTTATTATAAGTATAGATTGTTAGCATCAACAGGTTGTAACAAGCGTATAAAAATTCCGACGTAACTTGGCGAGAACGTATGGCTTAGTGGTCAGAGCGCCTGGTCGGTTTACAGGAGGCGCGGGTTCGCGTCTCGCTACGTTCAAGCTTTTATACGTTTCTAAATAAGTAATTAAATATTTATATACATTTCTTCGCTCTGATGTCGAGGCAAAGCGTGGCGTTGAGTTCTATTTTTTTTTATAGAAAAGGACAAGACAAACGAGCGTGCGGGTCACCTGATAGTACGTGATCACCGCCGCCCACGATCCCGTAATAACGGAGGAGCTACAGGTGCGTTGCCGGCCTTAAGGCGGGTTGGCGCATTACCTGATGCGAAACGCAGTGACATAAAGCCACTACTTAGCGCCGGTTTTAAATGCCGGGGTTGTAATGATCCGGTCGAGTCTGCCCATGCGTGTTGCCATTGCTGGCGACGGGACTCTACCAAACGTACTTTAGTCGACTCTTACGACACCTCCAGTACCAGGATGACCTAGAATAGGTCTAGGCCAGGACTTCTTAACACATTGCGTGTCTCAAAAATACGGCAAAAAATATAAAAAATGTATTTATTTATAGGCGGAAACGAATAAATATATATTTTGGGTTGTTTGACCCAACAACCTATTTTTTTATTTCCAAATATTTTATTAGTAACAAATTATTACTGTTACTACTAAGGTGTAACATTTTTAAAGAAATCTTAATAGAAAGTTTTTCATATTTTGTTGTTTTTATTTATATTATTTTGAAGAGAAACCTCATTTTATAATGCAAAATTGTTAACTAATAGCTCTTATATAAATATATAATAGAAATTTCTTAAGAAAAAATATAAGACACAAAACGTGGCGTGGTGACACAAGCGTGTGATTGTAAGCGCGATAGTTGTGGCTTCGATTTCCACTTGAAAGAATTAATTATTGTGTATTAATATTTTCATTTTTTCAAACTAGACAAAGCACTACATTGAATTCCGCCACGCAATACATAATGTTTCGAAATTTTTTCGGGAACGAAGTGTCTTAACATTAAGCTCTTTCTGCCTACCCTGCTGTTTGCAGACTACGACGTGAAGCTAAAAAAAATAGTATACCAAGTTGCCCAACAGCTAGGCCAACGAAGGCCTGCGCCAGGCACTGCCGCAAGAACACCAGCACTATGGCGGGGGTGCTCGTCACGTCCTTGTAAATCCACGGCTGTAGAGGATTCTTGGTCCACACTGATAAGATAAACATAACGATTTACTTATATTTAATATTTGATTAAATATTAAATTAAATCAGCTTCACGCTGTATCCCACACACAGCAGGATACACAGAGAGAACCACCGAATATTTGATTTTATTATTGAATTTGATTGTTAAATTAGAGTGATCTGACGCAAAAATTTACAATTTATCAAGCCATAAGGAATATATTTAAACCAAGAAATATAACATTTTAAAGCCATTCAAACCGCAATGAGTTTCATCATTTAAATTCAGCAAAAAATGGAGAACGGAATGCCTTCACCTTAGGTTCCCTCCGCTTACCCTGCTGTGGAATACAGCGTGACGCAAAAAAATACTTACAATGGGCAAAAATCGGCATAGCCACATACATAGTAACACTAAACAGCGTACATCCTGTATACCAGTACGCGAAACTCTTAGCCGTGTGGTAACTCCTCAACATCGTCATATTGGTGAGTCCTCTCGCCGAATGCCATCTAAAATTCTCGTTCATATATCTAACTAATTCGTATAAATCATTTTTGTGTGTTGAAAAATAAGCTACTATAAAAACTGAAGCGAACAGAGGTAGCCCATCCGCCATATTCTCCAAATGCGACATGGTGTCCGTCCAAATAGTATATAAATGGACAATCAAAGAAATCGGCAAATTCAAAAGAATAAATAGCACAAAAGCTAAATATATATTGTTGAGGAATATCTGGTATTCATTCTTCGGTTCTCTGTACCAGTCCCAGCATCCCACGCACCGCAGTGGCATCTCCATGAAATGGAGGTAGTTGGATATTTTCTCATTATTTATTGTGGATTCTCTTTTTTTAGATAATTTAAATATATTTTTCATTTGTTTTAGTTCAATTTCACGTTCTCTTCCTTTTTTGTTGTAATTACAATAGAATTTAACTTTAAATCCCTTAACGTCTATGATTTTATATGGAAACCATTTATCGTATGTTTTTTTTAATTATAAAGGAGCATCTTCACTTGTCCAATGAAGACAGTAGTGTTTTTTTTTCAGCTTCACGCTGTATCCCGCATCCGCATCCCGTATAAGTAATAGTAAAAGTAAATAAGTAAAAAAATGTATTCAAAGGCATAGCGAGTTTCAAATACCTTTTACCGTGCGTTATCAAAGCGAAGAAATGGAAATATTACACATTTCATTGCCTCGAGCGGGAATCGAAACCACAACTTGTCGCTTTTAATCACACGCTTGTGCATCTGCGTCACGACTGACCTTTTCGTTTATTTTGGAAAAAAATATTCAAATGTCAATATTATAATAATTCAAAATGTTACCCAAAATTTTGTTATCTATTTCATACTGTCATAATAATAAATGAAGAAAATGAAATAATTTTTTTTCAATTTCTTTGTTGTGTTGACGTAATAAAGTGCGGCGTTGAATTCCGGTATTCAACACGCAATACCTTCACATTTCGGCGGAAAGTGGAGATCAGAATGTCTTAACTACTTGTCTCCCTCAGCCAACCCTGCTGTATGCGGGATACAGCGTGAAACTGGAAATAATAAATAAAATAAGCTATATACTCGCCTGCTTTTGTGAAAAGTGTACATACACTTTAATTTTAATTGAAGGAACTAACTCTTTCTAGTTGGGGAACTTTTCAAATTAGAAACATTAAGTACAATTAAAAACTTTTGTTAATTGTTGAAAATCATTTCGTTAAGTTCCTTGTAATTTTCGGTCTTGAGAAGTTCTTTTAAATACCTACAAAATTTTATTTGTACAATTTTGTAATATAATAATATAAGGGTCACAAGGGTCTATTCTTGGTCCTTTTCTCTTTTTAATATATATAAATGATCTACCATATCTAGTTGAAAAGAATCATGAGATAGTATTGTTTGCTGATGACACCTCATTGATTTTCAAAATAAAAAGACGACAAATCGTATATGACGATGTAAACAATGCTCTCTCGAAAGTAGTACATTGGTTAAGTGTTAATAACTTACTATTGAATAGTAAAAAAACTAAATGTATTATTTTTAGAACACCTAACACGAAAGTTGTTAAAGCCGATGTACTCTTGAATGGTGAACCCGTAGATCCTGTCGATTCTACGGTATTTCTCGGTATCACCATAGACTCCAAATTACAGTGGGGACCCCATATTGATGGATTGGCGAATAGACTTAGCTCTGCAGCTTTCGCGGTCAAAAAAATTAGATCATTAACTGACGTAGAAACGGCTCGACTTGTTTACTTCAGCTACTTCCATAGTATTATGTCCTATGGGATTTTACTTTGGGGTAATGCAGCCGGTATTCAACCGATATTTGTCCTGCAGAAGCGAGCTATTCGTGCAATCTATAACTTAGGCCCTAAAGACTCCTTAAGGCAAAAGTTTAAAGAAATTAATATATTGACAGTTGCATCGCAATATATTTTTGAAAATGTTATGTACGTTAAGAAAAACATTAATAATTTTACCAAAATTGGTGATTTTCATAATATTAACACTAGAAATAAGCATAATCTTGGTGCACCTGTAACTCGGTTGCATCGAATCCGTAATTCTTTTATGGGACAATGTGTACGCTTTTACAATAGGATCCCAGAAAACGTCAGAGAATTTTCTATATCACGATTTAAAAAAATTGTGAAAGGACGTTTGTGTGTTAAAGGTTATTAACAAATTGATGATTTTGTAAATGATAACACGCCTTGGGAATGAAATGCTCGCTCCAGTCTGTTTCAAAAGTATCATTGTCACAGATATTTAAATAAAAATATAGATATTAATAGGTCCCGCTGAGTTTCTTGCGCCGGTTCTTCTCAGGTCTGAGGCATTAACTTTAGTGAACTGGTGGTAAATTATTTGACGTTCAAAAAGTGAAGCATGTAACTTCTTATTTTGAATAAAATTATTTGAATTTGAATTTGAATTTGGAGTGTCTTAACACTCTGTTCCCAGGTTTCCTTTGCCTATATTGCTATATGGATACAGGAAAAAAAGAAAATATTATTTTATCTCTTATAACATTTATAGCCTACAATAAATCAATTTACAAAACTCTATGAGACATTTTATTATTTCATGCACAAATTTTATACTATCTTTTATTATAATATTCGAGGCCATTGAGGCTCAGTAGGAACATATCTAAAAGCAAATTGATTACAAGTTCAAATCTAAGTAACTCGAATGGTTATATTTATAATACAGATAAATTCACTTCATTTAATTCTATGAAATCTATTGACAGACCAATATACATCAATAATATATATAGAATGGTTAATTATACAGATATAGTTCATTCAATTTATAAACATTTATCAAATTAAATACAAGTACGTCTCACTCTTGTCAGTTTAAGCAGAAATATTGTGGGTAATGGATTAGGGCAATAATCCTAGGTACAATTACACTACTTTTGGTGCCCTACATCTAGTGCACTAGAAATAGTGTAGTATAATCTCCGTGGTAATGTAATTTTTATTAATATTGTCCTAATTATTTATACATTACATTTACTTTATAACAATTTTATTGACATTAGCTAGTATCCAAAATTTCATTTTAATATTGAAAAATCTTGTAATATCCTGTATATTATGGAAGAGGCAGCGCTCCATTTATGGAAACAGCATATAGGGTAAAATATTTGAAACCTATACCTAAAGAAATTAATCAAGATGCCTCAATA
This sequence comes from Heliconius himera, assembly GCA_021202915.1. Classification (NCBI taxonomy): domain Eukaryota; kingdom Metazoa; phylum Arthropoda; class Insecta; order Lepidoptera; family Nymphalidae; genus Heliconius; species Heliconius himera. The sequence continues at coordinate 65,767 of JAJHJA010000849.1, forward strand.
GTTTAGACATAGGGTTTTTTTTTCATTTCACGATTTTTATCCATACCTGTATTTCGTGTGACGCGATTACGTATAGATCCCAATACCATAAACACTTACTACTACAAAAATACTACTAAAGGTTAAACAACTTTGAACTTTATCGTAAATACATACGACTCGATTTCGAAATGAGGCGTGTGCGGCGGTGTTCCTTTGATAGGTTTATGTGTGCGTGCGTCATCCTTACAAATGGCGTTTTGTTTTAAAATTACAATTTTATTATTTATTTTGTTTGAAAAAAAAACTTTTTCATTTTTGGGAATTTATTGTTTTCTGAATTATATTAGGCTTTTATAGAGTAGTTAAAACTGTGGTTTCATTTAATGTGGTGCTGACACTTCCACCCTGTATATTTAACACAGATTATAATAATAATGATGAAGTATTTTTTGTTCCAGTAAAGTTGAGTAATACTACTTCTAGTACATTCGAGTAAGTTTATTTAGTGTCCTACATCACTACATTAAATTATACTATTCTACTTCTAGTGTCCTACATTTAGTGCACTAGAAGTAGTTTAGTGCAACTGCAATTTTAATGTCACTTTTGCTTAACCCTATTAATTGTATATTATATTTAGTTTATAACAATCATATTGGCGTTAGCTAGTATCATTAATTTCATTTTCAAGAAAATAACATTAATAAGCAATTATTCTCCTTTTTTTATATTTTCTAATATTATTTATATTGACCACAGATTATAATAATTATGATGCTGTATTTTATATTTCAGTGAAGTAGAGTGGTACTACTTCTAGTAAATTATATTAAGTTACTTCACAAATCTCAAATCTGAGGCCAGTCGTGGCGCAGAGGCACAGAGTGTTACTGTAAAATCGACTGGCTGTGAGGTCGATCCCCACTCGAGGATGTGAAATATTTATTTACATTTATATTTTCATTTCTTGGCTCTAGAGTAGAGGCAAAGCGAGGCGCTGAGTTCCGCCGCTCAACACGCAATGTCTGCAGAACTCGGCGGAAAATGGGGGAACGGAGTATCTTAACATTAGGTTCCCTCCGCCTATCTTGCTGTGTGCGGGATATAATGTGAAGCTGATTTTAATTTATTTTGATTTACTTCACAAATACTTTAGCACTTAGTGTCCTACATGATTACATACAACTGCAAATGTTTTAATGTATTTTTTTAATATTGCCCTAATTGTGTCCTATTTTTAGTTTATAATAATCATATTGGCGTTAGCTAGAATCATTAATTATAGATCAATACACTAGATTACTTCACATCAGATATACGTTTCCATTTACAGCCCTGAAGTTAGGGCCCTATATCCTTACAAGCAATTGCATCACTTTACTTCTAATGCCCTACAAGTAGTGCACTAAATGCAGTATGGTACAATTGCAGCTTTAAATTTTATTAATAAAATATTAATTCTATATAGTTTATTTTGGCCACTTGTGCATTATATTTAATTTATAACAATAGTATCAGGAAAAAGATAAAAAAAAAACATTATAAGAACAAAACGAAAAACTAAGTAATTTAATCATTTTAATTTTTTTCAAAAACTCTTCTAATACAATGAGTACAACCCTAAATTTATTGAAAACATAATGCAGGTCATTCTTAAATATAAAAAAAAATCTATCTAATTTAGCCCATTACATATTTATAATTAATAAATGCCATTTGATATAGTATACATTTCATTTTGAGGCCGTCACACGACACGATTACACACGAAATACATCCAGAATTCAGCGGAAAGTGTAATAATTAATATCTATTTTAAAAGTATAATATCTACAATTAAATTCAACAAATCAATCACAAACTTAAGTAACAAGCCTGTGCGCGTGGAATTATTTTCACCGTCAACCATTATTTCGGCAACAGTAGGAAACCTTCGTCAAAGTTCGTAAGCGATCGGGCATGATCGGCAACGGTCGGAACATCGATTGATGTTACCTAAAGCTGTACTGCATCTAAATTAGACCCGGTGTGGTCGGCAACGCATCCGCTAACAACAACGTACCGATAGGCACGACGGCAGCATCACGAGCTTGTAATTTACGCATTTCCGCCCGCAGTTTAGCTAAAACAGCGTGATTGGGCTCGTTGTGGCGGGCTTTATCTTGCGATAACGCTATCTGCTGTTCCTCCAGCTTCTTCTCTTTGCAGCTTTTGACCGATCTTGACCCATAGAGGCGTAATAAAGAGCCCCAGGATTTCACATGAGGGTGCAATGCTTGCAATATGGCCTGGCTTGCTCGTTGCTTTGCTGTTTTCTTGTTCTTGCATACGACTGTGGCTGTGTGTTGTCCTACACGCATTGTTAACTCGATCTTTTGGTACTCTAGTTTCTTTATTTCGCATTTGGGCTGTTTTTGGGGTAATTATAATACAATATAAATATTCATGTTATAAATAAATGAACAGATAAAAAATATAGTAACGTATAATTAATTAACTAATTCATTTATTAAGTATAAGCATGAATCATATATTTTACCAATTGTAGTTTGGAAAACTCTATGATTTAATTTTTTTATAATTGGCATAAGACCCATACCTGCCAGTCTCCACCACCGAAGTTGCACAACAGGCACGTCAGCAGTATAGCATGCGGTGAGGGCTCACACGTGGTGGCGCAGAACTCCGCGATACGTGGATCTTCAATCCCGACGTAGTCGAAGAACTATAAATAAATTTGACATATAGGAGACAGCATTTTATTACAGCTTCAAGCTGTATCCCGCAAACCGCAGGAATTTACCTTTAAGACATTCTACTCCCTACTTTCTGCCGAATTCTGGAGGCAGTGTTGAGTGGCGTAAATGAACACCACGCTTTGCCTCGTTACGTGAGAGAGTAAACTAAAGTAATAAATATTTTATTCCTAGAGTAAGAAACGAACCTTAAGCCTGTCACGTTACGCAGCCTACAGTCGCACGCTTTTGCATCTGCGCCACGACTGGCATTAGCAGGAGTCAATGAATGATAATGTTTGTTTGGTTTTAGCCGCATATAGCAAAGTAGGCAAGTGGAACCTACTATTAGCTCACCAAGTATATAATAACTTATCGTGGCTGTTATAACTATGAAACCTTACACAAGCATCATATTGCTGTTGCGATAGTTTTGCCAAACAAAAATGGCAAAAAAAACAATTAATAATGCGGATGAATTATCCCCTGATAATAATAGGTAGTTTATTTCATATTGAAAATAAATTTTCTCTTGCTCATAAAGATATGGATTCCACCACTCATCCATCAACAGCGGGCGAAAAACGCGTTTCAGTCGCTAGTTTATATTAAAGCAATACAAAAAAATACTCACATCACAATCACTATCTTTAGACATCCCAACAGCTGGTGTAGGACCACCAGCACTGGTACTTGCGCCATCTGCCCCGGCATTCCCGGCGTTTGCGGCGTTAGGCGCCGGGCGCATGTCTGGTATTAGTATTTGTACTGCCGCACGCACTGCTGCGTATTTAGCTTGTCGTTTACTGGAGCCTAATCCGACGCCATATTGCATGCCGCCTATGAATACTGTGGCTTGGTAGGGTGTTGAGGCGTTTTCTGTTGAAAAGTATTAGAATATTATTTTATTGTTATAGAATATAGTAATAACATGAAACAAATAATCCGACTTTTGTAATGGAAAAGACAAAGCAAACGAGCGTTCGGGTCACTACATAGTAAAGGGCCACCGCCGCGCACGACCCCGTGCAACACCAGAGCTACAGGTGCGTTGTCGGCCTTTAAGGTGGAGATAGACGCGCTTTTTGGAGGTACTTCACTGGTACATGTCGTATCGACCGGGAAACACTGCCGCGGGCAACGAAAACGCACAGCGAGGAGACGTCTCTATGCAAAGCCAGTGTCAGGACTTTCACAGATCATTGTGTCCCCAATGATCCGAACGGCTCTACGTTGTATATAATCAAATGGGTCAAGCTGATACTGTGGTGGAGCAGCGTGAGAACAGTAATCTATATGAGGCCGAACCTGGGCCTTATACAGGGCCAATCGATGTTCTGACGTGAAGACCCGTCTCGCTCTGCTGATGATCCCCAGTTTCTTCGAGACCAACTTGTACTTGCTTTCCAGATGATCACTATACTAGCAGTCACCCGAAACATTAAGGCCTAGTATGCTGATACTGGTCGCGACTATAGGCGGCCCTTCTGCCCGTGCGTGCTGCCATTGCTGGCAACGTGACTTACCCACACGTACTTTAGTCGCCTCTTACGATACCATCAATACCAGGGTGGTCCTATTTTAGACCTGGATCATACTATTATAAATGTGAGTTTGTGTGGATGGATATCTATCCCACTTTTACTGTACTGAACTTCACAGTAATATAGACTTTTGTATAATTTGTTTATAAGTATAACATAACTAAGAATTTCGAATTATGGTACTCGAGACAAGCCTTCATGGTTTTTTGTAGTGCCTTAAATTGCCTAAAATTATATTTGTATGGATATTTGATAGTAATAAATAAAAAAAAATTAAAAAAAGACTTTAAGCGGTAGAAGCCACAGATGGGTCGTTAATTACTTAATATAAGAAATATTTAATTATAATATAAAAATTTGTACAATAAATATAAACAGAATTGATAATAAATTGATAATTAAAAATAAATTAGTTAGCTACATTGAGTATAAGAGAATGAAATAAAATTTACAGCCATTCTTTAACAAAAAGTAAGACTCACCAAGTTGTTTGTACTCGTAGACGGGTCTCTTGTTGAGGGCGCGGCACACGTAATTGTAGAATTTCGAGAGGTCAGGCAGGCAGCCGTCCATGTTCATCACCCAGTCGCGCTGAGCCGCCGTACCTGGAAACCACACGGTTTATCCTGGTTTTACTAATATTCTAGAGTATTTTAAATATTATTTTTTTATTTTTATATATAATCTATTCCATAGAAAATAAGAAGACAATTCAGTAATAAGTTCTACTCACCGTCTTGCCCATTACTGGTAGCTGGTAAAGTGATCAGCTTGGTGCCCTCCGGCAGCTTGGGGTACTGTAACGCCTTCCGAGCCTTCGTATACTTCCTGCGATCTGTCCAACGACTACAAGCAGTAAATGAAAATAAACGTAAGTATAGATAAATTTTAAGAGCGTATTTCATTTCATATCGAATTCGTTTCTCTAGCCTAGACGACAAAGTTCGGCGTTGGGTTCCGCTACTCAATAAGCAATACCTTGTGACCGTGTTAAAAATGGGGATCAACGGACCTAGTGTTGATCCACGTTCAAAACTAGGTCCGTTCGTATTTAAAATCCACTCTCAACTCTGAAATCACCATTTTAATTCATAGATTATAATTAAAAAAAATTAAATCAGCTTCACGCAGTATCCCGCACACAGCAGGGTAGACAGAGGGAACCTAGTGTTAAGACACTCGGTTCCCCACTTTCTGCCGAAATCTGGCATTGCGTGTTGAGTGGAGGCATTGCGCTTAACCCCGACACCAGAGCGAAGAAATGGAAATATAAATTTAAGTAAATATTTCATCTCCTCGAGTGGGGATCGAACCCACGACCAGTCGGTTTTTTACAGTCACACTTCATGCCGCTGCGCCACGACTGGCCTAGATTATAATTTATTAATAAAAACGGCATCTCAAGATCGATCTCAGAATTTAGAGCGATTTATAATACTATTCTAGGTCCTCTAAGTGGAGGATAGCCTTGATATATAGGATAACCTTGGGACTAAAAAAAACAAATACTTACTTAAAATGCATAAAATTGACAATCTTGAATTTGAACAGCGCCTTGCAGTAATCATTTATCTGTTCAGGTGTTAGTTGTTGAGTCTTCCAACTGGTGTTTACAGATTCGACGATCGGCGAAGGCATTATAATACCACCGGGCAGAATAACTGGTTGACGATTGAGAGGGATATCCTCAAATAATACTCTAGGCCCGTTAGTTGCGTTATCAGTATTTATGTTTGAATTATTAGCATTGTTTTTTAAACTGAATGGACATTTGCCTGCGGCGTTAAGTTCGGTATCAATAGCCGCTTTATCATTCGCCTCATCTTTTAGTAAAGTATCATCATTCATGGGCATCGGCATAGGCGTGTCTTCATCACGATTCAAAACAGTGAGCCCTTGAGCTTGCAACCATTTTTTATTATTAATCTGTTCTTCGACTCTACGATCTATATCTTTCTGTTTCTCTTCTTCTTCGAGAGCGCGTCGGTAAGCTAAGCAGGGTATCGCACTGATAGGAATGTCATGGCGCTGAAAAATACATTATTAAATTAAAATATATTTCATAGATATTAATTATTTAATATTTTAATTACATTTTCTTCAACAGTACTAACCCTGGTATTGCCTTTGCCCAGAAAATATGGTTTAGATAAGGTACAAACTCTCGTAGGTCTATGTACATACACGGGCATGCCGCTGCTGTGACGTACCATCATCCAATCCAATGGGAGAATTTCAAACTGATTAACACCTTTCTCTAAAGAAAATATTGTTTTATAATATTATTTTTTTATTATACTTGGAAGTTTTATAAGTTTTTTAATGTGCTATATACCAGCCCATAAAATTAAATATTTTTAGCAGTGTTTAATATTAGCGTACACTTAATACAAACACATTTAAGATAATTACTAAGGTTTGTAAGGTAAACTTTATAATTTATAATTTGTATTTATATTACTAGAAACAGTGTCTGGATGAGGTACTTTAAATCTTGATTTCTGTGCAACCTACCTTCAAGTACTACTTTAGTGCGTGTAACGTAGGGTTTCTCTTTTGGTTTCCGTGCTTCCTTCAATTCAGGCGGCAAACCTCATCAAGCATCTTCTCAATTTCTTCCTCAGGTAATTCTTCCGATTTACCTACAAATATTATCAATATATTCTAAAAAACCACAAACATATTTTTCATTTTATGTATTTTTTAGAAGAAACTATATATATACATTAAATATTTAACACTCAAAAGCTACGCCAATAGCTTCTGAACTATCGGAATCTTCATTATTACTGTCATCATAATTATCCTTGACTTCATCTAAAACTCTAAACTCCCTTAATTTTTCAACTTCAGCAGGATTAACAATATCAGTGTATTTATCACCGATCGTAAAGTTATCTTCCTGACCTAAATTATCTTCAGTAAAATCTAATTCTTCTTCATTTGGTTTTGCTTCCGTATCATTGTCTACTTTCTGCTTCTTCGCCGTTGGAGATGCTAACTCCAGAACATCCGACATTTTACTATCGCCTAAAAATAACGCTATTTTAAAGTATACAAATGTATTGGCAAAACATTTAATTTACGTTTTTATTTTTTTTCTATAAGGTATGTTTAAGTCTATATCTAAATACATAATATTGTATAAACCTTCATATACATGGTATACTATTTTTTTACGTAATATGTAGTCTTTGTTAGTTGTAAGCCACGGTTAGACTTATATATAAATAATACAGCATGAACTAGCTTAAGATCCCAGGGCCCCCAGACCTACGTCATTTTAGCAAAGCTGAAATTTTGAGGACTATTAGTCTAATATGTAGTTAAGACAGTATGCTTACTTACTAACTTGAAAGTGAGGCCCTTTCAGAGTTATCGGCGATAATTGATGGACTTAGTCTGGGTGCTTAAAAGAGGTCTTGAAATAGTCCGTAAACAATATATCTAAAATTGAAACTTTCTAGTATAACGTTTAGCAAGAGTCCAAAAATCTACACGTATTAGACAAATGAATACAACTGTCAATTGTGAAAAGTATAAAAAAGGTTTTATTTAAAAAAAACACTGTAAAAAAGACTTTATTATACTGCTAAAGTATAAAAAAACGATGTCTATTATTTTCAAATAAGTATTAGTGAAATTATTATCGATCAAACAAAAATACAAATCTATTGCACAAATGATAAGAGATGCAACCAATTATAACAAAACTAGATAGAACAATCATACTTGTCTAATATTATACAACCACAAAATCTTTTAAATTATTATAGAAACTGTTATTGTTTATTATTTTTTAAAAAGTATTATTTATTATTTAATTATGAGCGAAAAGGCACTTTTGCTATGTTGAATTTATGATGTCTTATATATAATCTATACATTTAAACATCAACTAATTAAACTATTTAATAATTGAAATGCTAAAAGATACGACAATTATTATTATAGGTACTATTATTATAGCTACTTATTTTAATATAATAATATATAAATAAAAATAATATAAAATCTTAATAGATCAATCTCACTTATTAAATACTATATTTATAATTGAATTAATAAAATATATATTCATGTTATAGGTAATATTTAAATTAACAAATAAACAACGGTGAAATATCGCCTTGCCTCTTTCAATATTTTTTTGTTACAAAATGTCTCTTACTTATTTATAAAAAATAGATATACATACGGCGTCGCGGAATATCTCTGAAATTTTAATATTTTTGTAGTATTTTAAGTATATTGAGTACTTACATAAATTTAACTATTTTTGCAGCGCATGCGTATAAATCAATTTGATGGCGTTCATTATAATTGTTATTTCGTTAGTAAAGGCTATCTAAGCTGTTATGTTATATAACATGTAGCTTTCGACCAAAAGAAACAAAAACGAAATCAGACCAATTTTAGCGTTTAAATAAATAAACAAACAAACTCTTCCGCTTTATTATATTAGTAAAGATATATTCAATAATTTTTCATAATTTTACGAAACTGCAAGCATTACATGGCTGCTTGTGAGGACGCAATCGGCGGCAAGGGCGCTCTCCGCGGGTCTTGAGCCTATGCTTGCGGCCGTAAACAGAGAGTTGAATTATTTTAATTTTACATTATCTCGAAAAGTATACGTCCAAATTATATGCTATAAAAGCCGAAAATTATCTTTATAAAATTTCTTCTCTATCTCTTGATGATGAAATAACTTTCGATCTTAAGTTTTCAATATAAATGTGTTTCAATATTAATGTGTTTTCAATAGTATAGATAAACTAATGTTTATTAATTATATTAATAAAAAGTAGCGGGCAATGTCGCGCAGGACCAAACTTTATACCACACCAAGAAGAAGAGAACCGAAGTGTAGTTTAAATTAATTATAAACAGCAAATAATTATATAAAAATGAACAATAGTTCGAAGATGTATGAAAATTTATAAAACCATCAACGTCATCTGCCCGTTCGCGTCGGTCATACTTTGCCGCCCGAAGGCTAGGTCATTGCGAATCAGTGATATTTTCTTAATTATTTATTAGAATGTTATACAGTAAACTATAATTTCAATCTAGATAAAATGCTAAAAGACTATTAAATTTATGTTCATAAGGATGAATATCAAAATATAAAAAATATATTAACAAAAAGCCAATAGATTTAAAGAAAATTAATTAAAATGGTTACTTTTGCTCAACCTTCAGAGATAAACATGGTATGTGTATCGCGGACTTTTTTAAACATTATTTAAAGAACAATATTTTTGTTAAACATTGTTTTTATGTATCTCATAAAAAATATGAGTCAACGCACGCTATGTATGCGTTAAGCAAGTTCATTTTGGGTGACGTTTTCTTAAAACGACAAACAAACCTTGCAAACCGTTGCTTAGCAACAGGCGGTTGTTATTAACATGGCAGAATAAATTGCATGTCAAATTAGAAAGTATTTTAATATATTTAGAATATATGTGTAATGTAATGTTATATAGCCTATAGCACTTCTGAAGAATCCAGCTTTCATACAAAACAAAAGGAACAGTGGGTAGGCGTAAATAAGTGAACAGCTGATTTTTAGTGCTCTTTATTTATTTTTAGTTTTTATATATTTACAAGTATTTTAAAGTCTTATACGTGCTTGTAATATAAATTAACCTACCGCTAGTAATATCCTTATTAATATACACGACAACCTTAAATTTAATTCAACTGCGTGTAAACCATGGATGCTCTAAAAGAGTCTATTACGGCTATGGCAGAGATGTTTAATGTCAATGTGAGTTTCAGCACGATCTAAGTAAAACTGCATCACCGGCGACAGTATCAACTTTAGCTGCAGATTTCGCTTCCTTCAAGAATTTCATCCACACTGCACTGAGTTCTTAATCGAGAAGTTGACCGCATGGAGATGTCCAGTAGGCGAAAAACACTGTTAATCCATGGTCTAGCCGAGAATAAATCAGAAGATGTTGGCACTCTGGTCGTAAATGTCATGGCAAATAATCTCGATGTGGCTAATTTCTCCGCTTCAAATATTCGAACAGCATATCGGCTAGGCCGCTTGCAAGGTGATAAGCCTCGACCCGTTGTGGTAAAATTTTCGGATGATCAGGTGCGGTATAGCATTTGGCTTGCGAAAACTAAGCTTAAGGGGTCTGGTATCACTATATCAGAATTTTTCACAAAATCTCGCCATGAAGTGTTTATGCTCGCCCGACGACGTTATGGTGTGGGGAAGTGCTGGACTCGTGATGGGAACATCGACGTCATAGCCCCGAATAGTGTACGCTATCGTGTGGAGTCGTGTGGAGTCGTGTGGAGTCGTGTGGAGTCGTGTGGAGTCGTGTGGAGTGCATGGCCGATCTCCAGATTATATCCGCTGCTCCAGGAAAGTCTCCGCCGGCGGTGCAGGAGAGTGTGGCGGCTTCAAAAAAACACTGACAATAAAGTTGTAGTGCAACGGTGTAAGCGAGTAGTTAAAAAGTATTAATTAACCACTTAAAATACTTATTATTATTATCACTGTTAGGTTATCTAATTGATTATTTACATGTTACAATGTGATCCGTCACGAAGCATCGCTCAACTGACATTATATGATATTATGATGGTCAATATAGTATACTAGCGCGCGCGGCTTCGCCCGCTTATTAGGAGTGAATTCTACAAAAACCACGAAGCACGTGTTCAATAAAATATTTTTAACAGTATGAGTTAAAATTTTTATAAAAATCGGTGGCAATTTAAAGATTTTTCCATATAAACTTTCAACCCCTTATTTGAACCCTTAGAGGGTGAATTCTTAAAAACCATGAAACACGTGTTCAATGAAATATTTTTAAGAGTCTGAATTTCAAATTTTATAAAAATCGGTACAGATTAAAAATTTTTTCCATACAAACTTTCAACCCCTATTTCATCCCTTTAGGGTTAAGGTTTTTCAAATTCCCTTCTTAGTGGATATCCAGAATATGAAAATAAACATCTGCCCAAATTTCACGTTTCTACCATCAGCGGTTACGGCTCTGCGTGCGTCTTACCTCAGTCAGTCAGCACAAGTCCTTTTATATATATAGATAGATAGATTATAGGTTATTGCTTGTTTGCATTAGAAAGATGGTTTTTGTCTGATATTATTTACATGTTATTTAATTACTATTTTTATTATTTATTTATTTTTATTCTGTTACTATCCGTAATTTGATGTGGTTTTATTGTTATTATATTTTCCTAATGTTTATTATTATATTTTTTTTTTGTTTTTATATACATATACAAAGGTAAATTTTACACAGACTAGTCTATTGTTGCTTTTTTTTTGATTCGTGATAGATCAGTTGTAAGTTTCATTTATTTTTTATTTTTTTTTATTTTTCTTGTTTTTTTTTAATATATATTTCATAGTCTTTTACTTTTAAGATTGATAGTGTATACAACCGTGTATTTATTTACATTAATTAATTATTTCTTCTTGTAACTGGCGGGTGGTTGGTGATTTAGTACCGAAAAAGGTATATTATCTATGTTTTTTTTATTTTGCTTTATATTTATTAATTGTTTTTATATATTTATATATATATATTTTATTTATTATATTTTTTTTATTTATTTTTTTTTTGCTTAGATTATATTGTAATTAATTTATCCATATTATTCAATATTATAATTATTTTAAATTATTACATACACTAAGATTCATAGCAACGTAATGGTTGATGACTCTTTTAACTCTTTCTCTACTACTTCTAAAGGACTGAGCAGTAATGACAGCTTCCTTAGTATCCTTTCACTTAGTGAAACTTTAGATTCAAACTTCTCGAATGAGTCGAAAACTTTCAATATCATTCATTTGAACGCACAGAGTATTCCTGCACACTTCCCTGATTTCTTAGCTACGTTTAATAACAAAAATATACATGCAATTTTAATATCAGAGACATTTCGGCTTCTTATTCTCTTCCTGGGTTTCATTTGATCCGTAACGATCGTAAAGGCCGAGTTAGGGGTGGCGTTGCCATCTATTTACGCTCGCATATACCCTTTAACTTAGTAGACTCGTCCGAACATCAGCCTGACACTGGCCCAGAACATCTCTTCATTGAGGTGTTTTTTACACATACTAAATTACTCCTTGGGGTCTACTATAACCCTTGCCTTACGATTGATTATTTTTTATCATTTGAAACCCTATTGGAAGAGTACAAGCCGTTATACGACCGTACTATTATTATGGGTCACTTTAATACATGTATTTTAAAAAACAATCTACGTTCTTCTCGTTTAAAATCCTTAGTTATAGGCGCCAATTTACATATCCTGCCCCTATCTGCTACTCACAATTTCCCTAACTGCGTTCCCTCATGGCTCGATTTAGTTATGGTTTCCTCTGTTGACCACATTCAAAAACATGATCAATATCCAGCTTTGGCTTTTTCTTATCACGATCTCATTTACTTAGCGTATAAAATTAAGCCCCCAAAAGCTAAATCAAGAATCCTTCTGCGGCGTAATTTTGGGGTAACACTTGCTATTGACTGGTCCAACGCTCTAAATCATGCTACAGTTGATGATCAGTTGGCTGTGTTCAATTCCCTCGTCATCAAATTGTATGATCATCATGCTCCTATCCGTCCTGTGCGAATAAAGCATTTTACACATAAAAAAATCACAGCAAAATTGAAATATAGAACTAATCCTAGTGTTAAAAACGAAAATAATTACAAGAAAGCTCGTAATCGCTGCAATACGATGTGTAGAGATAATCAACGACGCCACATACACAAATCTGTGATTGAAGAAAAAGATTCTTACAAAGTATGGAACTTTCTTAAATCTATAGGAGTAGGTAAAGCACAACAACACATTAATACTCATAACATCAATTTCAATGAACTTAATAAGCACTTCTCATCTTCTAGTGTCATTGATGACACATCGAAGTTAAATACAATCAACAATCTCAATGCTTTATCCTCTCCTAGGCATCCTAGTTTTTTCTTTAGTCAATTTGCAGAAAGTGATGTTAAGAAGACTATTCTAGCTATTAATTCTGATTCAGTGGGTGCTGACTGCATTAGTCGTAAAATGATCATTCCTATCCTCGACATCATTTGCCCTAAAATCAGTTCCATATTTAATTATTCCAATACGTCCAATGAATTTCCTATAGCCAGAAAAGACGCTCAAATCGTTCCAATACCCAAAACAAAAAATCCTATTGATAACTCTGATTTCCGTCCAATCTCAATTCTTCCTTTTCTGTTCAAGGCCTTTGAGCGTCTCGTTCAATCTCAACTTACACAGTTCCTCTATTGCCATAATCTTTTGAATCCTTTGCAATCTGGTTTCCGTTCCGGTCATAGTACGACAACTGCGTTAGCAAAAATTACCGATGATATACGAAAAGGCATGGACACACAGCAGGTTACACTTCTCGTGTTGCTTGACTTCAGTAATGCCTTTGGTTCTGTGGATTTCGATATCATGCTTGCTACTCTTAGGTCACTTAACATATCTCCTAATGCAATTGACTGGTTTCGTAGTTACCTGCTTAGGCGTCGGCAACGCATACAAATTAATGATTCATATTCTGACTGGTGTCCTATAGTTGCTGGCGTTCCGCAGGGTGGCGTGTTATCTCCTTTGCTATTTTCTGTATTTTTAATACTATCTGTCAACACGTTTCTTCTCTCTACCATTTGTATGCAGATGATCTTCAAATCTACCATCAAGCCAAACTATCTGAATTACCTTTTGCTATAAGAGCAATAAATGAAAGTTTGGAGAACATACACACATGGAGTAAGTCATTTGGTTTGCGACTGAATCCTATTAAAACGCAGTTTATTATAGTTGGCAGTGCAAAACTTATATCCAAAATAGACTTCTTCTCTTTACCACCTGTATTTCTTGACGGTGTTATTATACCTTACAGCAAATCTGTAAAAGATCTGGGCATCATCTTGGATCAAAACATGTGTTGGGACTCACAGCTATGTGATGTGAGCAGGAAGATGTTTGCTTCTCTGGGATCGCTTAAACGGTTACGCAATTTTCTCCCTATACCTACTAAGATTGCGTTAGCAAGTACTCTCCTTTTACCGATTCTCGATTATGCTGATCTTTGCTATCTTGATCTAAGAGAGGAGCAATTAAATAAGCTTGAGCGTCTTCAAAATGCATGTATACGATTCATATTTGGTCTACGTAAATATGATCACATTTCCGACTTCGTAGGAATACTCACATACTTCATCTTCTTTACTGTATTCTGTTCAATCCAACCTCTCCCCCGTACCTAAAGGAACGTTTTGAATTTTTGGGCGGCTCACATTCTCGACGTCTGCGATCCGATAACAGTCTGATACTAAAAATTCCACAACATTCCTCGTCATTTTATAGTGAGTCAGTTACAGTTACTGCGTGTCGGTTATGGAACGCCCTACCCTTGAATGTCAGGAATTCAAAAACGTTCCTTACTTTTAAAAAACGCTTAAAAACACACTTTCTTTCACTTTAAATTTTTTTAGCCGTGCCTGTGTAATATATATATGTATGTATGTAAACATGTATGTATATATATATATATATATATATATATATATATATATATGAATTTATCTGTGTTTGTTTATGTATTATTGATATGTTTAGTATTGTTCATACCCTACCCACTATTTATTTATTTTTTTTATTTTGCGATTTCCACCGCCTTAAGGTTGCCTGGAAGAAATCGCTATTTCAGCGATAAGGCCGCCTATTGTACGTGCTTTTATACTTGTATTCTCTTATTTCTTTTTGGGTGTACAATAAAGAGTTTATTATTATTATTTTTATTTTTTATTTTAAAATCTCTTCGAACACGAAGGTTATGAAAAAACTAAGCACGGGCCTAGGCCAAGTGCGTAGTTAGGATAAAAAAATTTAAAAGTTATATTAAGTTTTGAATGTACTACTAATTGGGGGGTTGCAGGGTTCAAGTTTGAGACAAAAATTTACGCACTATTCGGCAAGTGTTTAAAATTACTGCTTTCTGTAAAAGAGTGTATATAAAAGGTGATATTTGAAGTGTATTAAGACTTTGGTGTAGAGCGTAAGGTGTAACGCCCGTGGTAGACAGAACTATAGGAATTGTTTTTGCTGTGGTAACTTTCCACTGTGTCTTGACCTCAATAGCGAGATCTGTATACTTTGTTATTTTTTCAGTATATGTTGATTCTAAATTGTGTGTGTTGCAAATAGAAATATCTATAAAATAAACAAAATTACGAGTTTTGTCAAAAATTGTAAGATTTGGTCGGTTATAATATATCGTTTTATCGGTTACTATTGTCCTATCCCAGTATATTCTATAATTATCATTTTCTAAAAGTAGTTGTGGTTGATATTTATAATATGGTACCTTTTCGGTTATAAAATTGTATTGGAATTTGGAACGCTAAATTTTGATGTATAATGGCCGCTACTTAATCGTGCCGATGTTTATAGTCACTCTGGGCTATAGACTTACAGGCGCCGGTTATATGCTGTATTGTTTCTGAGCTACTGTGGCAATGTCTGCAGGTATCTAAAATGTTTGGTTTTCGGATTATATATTTTAAATAATTCTTGTCTCTACTACTTGGTCTTGTATAGCAAAAATAAAACCTTCTGTCTCAGGGAAAAGATCACCTCGCTTCAGCCAAGCGTTCGACGCAATTAAGTCGACATGTGGTTGCTGCAAGTCATGGCGATGTCTTCCGTGCAGAGACTTCTGGTTCCATTCCATTATTTTAACTGTTTAGGATTATATTTTCATTGATTTGTTTATTTCTATCTTGTAGATTAAGTGGTGTGAAGTGTTTGTCAGCTGTCACTACGAAATTATGCAAAATTGATTCCTCTGCTTGTTCGTGAAAAATTTTTCTTAATTATGTGATTTGGCTGTTATGTAAATTGATAATATCAATAATACCTCTGCCTCCTTCTTCCCTGGGGAGAGTAAGCCTTTGTATACATGATCGTGGATGATGTTTACGTTGTTTTGTCATAGTAGTATAGCGACATGTAAAAGTTTTCGGTATGATGTCTTATTTGATTCCAAATATGTTACTTTAAAATATGTTCTAATGATAGCTTCATTGATGTCGTCTGCCCATCTTATTCTTGTTGATGATGTTGTTAAAACTGGTTCTGTATTCTGTGTACTTGATTGTTTTGTGGAATTTGTTACGTGAGCATTTCTTTCAACATCTTGCCGTATTTCATCTAATATACTCTGTTGTAAAAGTTTATTTTTAACTATGGCCCTACGTTGCATTCCTACTCTTTGTTTTGAAACGTCAAAGTCTTTAAATTTTTCCTTAATTTTTTTATGTAGCAAATCAAGATATCCTCGGTTTTTTGTTTCTAAACATGTAATAGTGAGGTATGTACGCCATATGAATTCGTTCATATCTGTTGTCCACTTTTTTCGCGCACGACTTTGGCCAGTGGTGGATGCAGAATTAACGGCAGGTGCCGTCTGCATAACATCCTCTAGACCTTGTGTGTAAGTTGATAAAGAGTCAGACCTACTTATTGTTAGGCGAACCAACAAATCAGACACAAAATCCAGCTTTTACAATAAATTTATTTACACTTGTTATATACACATATACTCTCGTAGTCACAATATTGAAATATGAATTATAATGACAAGTTGTCTTGACAATATCTTAGAACGTAATGAACATGAATGCCGTGTCGTTTGTGCTTATATTGGAAATCCACCGGAAAAGACGCAGCACACTACCGCCACTTAATATAATCGATGATGGAAACAACATCAAATGACGTACTCGTAATTACAGTGACACCTATTACTACATTATAAGAAACTTATGCTAACAGCTCGGCCATCCTGCTAATCGCGAGTCCCTTCGCGATTTAAGAGTAGTTCACAATTTTTAAATGTCCTAATTTAAATAGCTTTAGTTTTGTGCCAACAGTTACATAACAATTATATTTTTAGCACAAGTGAGGATTTTTACAAAAACTATTAAATTAGATATATTCACATATCATATTATGTAAATTATACAATTTGAAATACATTTTCTTAATTCGTAATTTTCTTTAAATCAAAATAATTATTACATAAAACTAGCCTCGTGTGATGTTTGTAAAAGAGTCCTGTTATTCCTTAACTAAAATTAAATAAAGTAAATGTTAACTATATATGATTATACAAAATATTTATAAATTATATTTTACATTGTAAACATTTTGTTTTTTGTATTTAGATTTATACAACAATTATATAATTATGCATATTAGATAATATATAATTATGCAGATTTATACAATTCAATAATTCTCATTAACACAATGAGCCATCAGTATACATTCATAGCCATATACATTCATGTTACAATTTAATTATTACATATTATTATTATTTTTTTCACAAGAATTTGGCTAAACAACACTAACAACGCTACATGGAAGATTCCTATTTAATATCGAACACTTATTCTAGTACATTAAAAGAGCATGTTATTATTAATGACATTTCAATTCGTAAACTAAGCAGATTCATTAATTTAAAATAAATAAATCGGTTTCACGCTGTATCCCACACACTGCAGGGTAGGCAGAGATAACCTAGTGTTCAAGACACTCCGTTCCCCAGTTTCTGCCGAATTCTAGAGGCATTGCGTGTCGAGTGGCAGAACTCAACGCCGCGCTTAGCTTCGACCAACACCAGAGCGAAGAAATGGAAATATAAATTTAAGTAAATATTTCATCTCCTCGACTGGGGATCGAACCCACAACCAGTCGATTTTACAGTCACACTTTGTGCCCCTGCGCCTGACTGGCCTCATTCATTAACTTTCATATACTTTATAAGCTTAACATATAAAAAGTACTGCTAAATAGCACCAACATGACTGTACAGAGTTAGTCTATTTCCTATTAAAGACCCATATATATTATCAAGGTTATTCTCAACTCAACCACAGCTAATAATTAATGACACACGTTTACTTTATACATTGTACAAATCTTACATATAAAAGCAGCTCATTTGAAAAAACATTCAACACACAATTTGTGTAGCCATGATCAGTCAAATACAATAAACGCTCGCCTCATTACTCCCATATTTAAACCACATTATCACAACCATAATGACTGCCATCTTCACCCCCATAATCTCCATCCTCACCATGATCCTCATCATCACAATGATCCTCATCATCACAATGATCCTCATCATCACAATGATCCTCATCATGACCATGATCTTCATCATCACCACGATCCATATCATCACCATGGTCCTCATAACCATAATCCTCAACACAACCATGATTATTAGCCTGTCCTCGTCCATTACTGGACAAAGGTCTCTTCAATGATATGCCGCGAAGATTGACCATCAGCTCTTACGTACAGCCGTTGCCAGTCACATGTAAAAAAATAATAAGTGCTTAATATCTACAAACGCTTATGCATTAAGTCCTGTCCTTACGTACGTCTGTCTGTCTGTCTCTCAGAACTAATTATCTAAAGAAGACATGGAAATATCAAAATTATCTAAAATTTAAAAGTTTAAAAAACATCAATATTATCTAAAATTAATATGAAACATCCCGATCAACAATACACTAAATCTGCGGAACATTCGTCTTCTGAATCAACAAAAGGAGGTTGGTGGGCAAAATCGTGTCGAATTCGATTGGTTTTTTTTTGGTTATTTTTGTTTTAATTCAGATTATTTTAAGGTTTACTTCTACTTTCCTCAACAAATGTCAGCTGTACGCGTAATCTAATAATTTGAAAGTCTACTTGTAATAAACAAGAAATTGATAATATACAAAAACAAACAAATAACAAGTTGACAGTAGGCAGACAGACAGTAATATGCTCTTAATTTTCCTTTAGGCATAAGTTATACTAAATTTGCCTCATTTTCCATATTCGTATGCATTATAAAATTCCACAGCCAATTTTCAATTACTAGGCAAAGCTTGTATCCTATATTACTATAACGATATTAATATATGGACTTAAAGGATGTCGATGTTAAAACTGGAAAGTAACGATTGTTGTACTTTTATCGTAAATTTTATCTTCAAATACTGTTTTCTTGAGTATTTTGTCGGCTCTTCTCAGCCTAAATAAATCTAAATATATTTCTGAGCCAATGGTAAAACTTACATCATAGATTCACTAGACATTTTTTTTGTAATTTTGCTACTAATTCGATTCACTTCATTCAGCTATACATTGCATTTTTTTGTAGTTACCATTATCATTATTTTCCCCTTTATATATATGTTTTTTTTTTTTCCAGATCAAAAATATTTCAAACATTTTTTAGGATTCATAACTAAGCTACTGTACCTTCCTACCTACCTACGTATGTCTCTATTTATATCTATTGCTACACCGTGATCATGTCCACCATTTACCAACCAATAGCCATTATTTCACACCGATTTAAAAGTTTTATTTTATAAGAATTTTGCTTCGTGTCTCATCGTAAACACATTTATACTAACATATTTGTTAAAATGAATATACTTAATTCTCGTCGTTTGGGAACGATTCGCTATGAATTTATTCCATTCCGGTCAATTACAACAATTTAAAAGAAATACTTTAATATCAATTCAAATTTCGAAAAATCAATCATTTTTTATTCATTTTCTTTAATGAGCTCAAAAATGACTTCACTAACCTGATTCTTAAGCTCCCTTTATCCTTAAACTCGAGTATTTTGCATCCATTACCCTTAACCTCTGGTATTATCCGTCCATTACCATTAACCACGGGTAACATCCATCCATTATCCTTAACCTAAAATATCGTCCATCCATTACCCTTAACCACGGGTAACATCCATCCATTATCCTTAACCTGTAATGTTATCTATCCATTGCCCTTAACCTCGGGTATCATCCATCCATTATCCTTAACCTGAAATATAATCCATCCATCACCCTTAACCTCGGGTATAATCCATCCATTACCCTTAACCTCGGGTAAGATTAAAATGATTAAAGACGAATGATATGGGACGAATGATGAGGGATGAATGACGAGGGACGAATGATGAAGGATGAATGCTTAACTCCTTAACCTCGGGTGGCATCCATCCTCAAACCCTTTCCTCGGGCATCATCATCCCTAAACCCTATCCTCGGGCATCATTCACCCCCAAACCCTATCCTCGGGCATCATTCATTCTCAAGCCCTATCCTCGGGCATCATTCATTCTCAAGCCCTATCCTCGGGCATCATTCAATCTCAAGCCCTATCCTCGGGCATCATTCAATCTCAAGCCCTATCCTCGGGCAATATTGCAATATTATTTTCCATGTTCCTGAAACTCAAACAATATAAGCTTAGACTTGCACACATCATAATAACTTTTTTATCAACCTAATTACATTAACATAAAATTCCTTCAAATTCATAACCTATTCAAATAACTTTGACATTCGAAATTCATAAAAATTAATAAGTTAACCGACACTGTATAATCTGGCCATAAATGCACATAAATGATATTTTATCTTTACAATTACACGAATTTTAATCGTTATAAAGTAATAATAACCAAGAATATTAACGCTCCAGAGAAATTTACAAATCAAAACACTCAATCGACAATAATGGACCAATAAACAAATAAAATCTAGATTTGTCTACAATTACGTGAAACAGGGCCAATACTTTGACATCATGTTAACAACAAACAAATAGCAAACGGAAAAGAAAGTCAATTGAACAAATGATGAATGTCACCAAAGTTCCCTAAGCTGGCTGGTCCTCACGGGATAAAGAGAATTACACTGTAATATCTACATTAACAACAACTATCCAAAACCAGGAATAATTATCAAATCACAATATATTTATCCCGTAAAAGAAAGGAATTTTTACCATGTGTCATAACACAAATAAAATGAGATACTAATAAATTGAGATAAGAACACATGTACTTTAATTTCATTGGAATATTAGATCCCATAGCTATTACGAATACATTTTCTATGTTTGTGTCTATTATACGTGTTAATAAATTCGTATACCATAGAACAATCTAATTCAAAAATAATACATTCAAAAAGAGACTTTTACATTACGAGAATAGTTTTATAACTTTTACAGAAATAGGAAACGACAAGACGACAGTTCTCAATAAAGTGACAAAGCCGGAAGTAAAAACCAATGAAAATATTTACAAATTTCAATTCAGATAATTCATCAATTCTAAACATACTACACTACACAGATGATAAAACAAAATCATATTGACGTTTTTAAGACAACAAAATAGTTACTTCACTAATATTATTGTCATCACAAAAACAATTCTAATATCATTTATAGTTAACCAATAGATAGCGAAATACAATGTCCTCTATACGATGTAAAAGCTTTCCAAAGAATGACAAAAACAAGGAAAGAAATATTCCAGATATGTAATAAATAAATTTGAATATACCCATTATAAATATTTCAAAATAAGTATTCCAGAAAGTCTTGATAACTGAAATTATTCATGACCAATGAATGTCATATATCTTTAAACGTGTGAAATATCATGGTGTCAAATATCTTTAAATTATCACCCGTATAAGTAAACACTCTATTAGAAGAACTATTATCCTATCGATCACGTCTACCAACGTAGATGCTATAAGCAATTGTATACTTCTTTTAAAGTATATCTTAAACAATTTCAAATTCTAAATTTATCAACTACCCTCAAAACTGAAACGTTACGTAAGTACTATAAAATGGAAAATGTTTAGGTATGCACATCATCCAGTGTATTCTCAAATTATCCAACCTTCCAAATTTATCCAATAATTCCCTTCATAAAAAAAACCACTCCGGCTGTTATAAAGGTTATCAATCACCACACAACGAAAAGTTCGAAGTACAAGATTTCTATGTATCGTCATCAGTAAACTTTAACTGTTAAAACTATTTATTAAATTTCCATTGAAGATCTTTCATTTATCCGTTTGTTGTTTGTTTGATGTAAAAGAAATAAGAGTAACTAAAAACTATAATTAGAATAGCAACACTCTGCTTATATTCAGAATAGAAAAATTAAAAATTATAAAGAACTCAATTTCACATACAAATTATTCAGCTAATCTTTAAGAAGTAAGAAAAATGAGAGAAAAGAAAAAAAAATGAAATGGTCTACTTACACTTTATGAGCGTGGCAGGAAATTTTGTATATCCTTTCGTAATCCCGCTTCTGAACTGTTAGGCGAACCAACAAATCAGACACAAAATCCAGCTTTTACAATAAATTTATTTACACTTGTTATATACACATATACTCTCGTAGTCACAATATTGAAATATGAATTATAATGACAAGTTGTCTTGACAATATCTTAGAACGTAATGAACATGAATGCCTTTTTTTTTTTTTTCGAATGGACTTTAATGCTGTTGACCTGGATTGGTCTTGACAGCGTCACCGGGCTGGGAGGGGCGAGTGTAGCTCGCCCCTGAAGATTAGAATTACGAGCTTTGATGGACGCTCGTGAAGAAAACATGAATGCCGTGTCGTTTGTGCTTATATTGGAAATCCACCGGAAAAGACGCAGCACACTACCGCCACTTAATATAATCGATGATGGAAACAACATCAAATGACGTACTCGTAATTACAGTGACACCTATTACTACATTATAAGAAACTTATGCTAACATTATTAAACTATGTGTATTAGGAGATGATGAGGGGGAAGTAAATAAACTATGACACGACGATGAAGTTGATTCTTGATCATTAAGATTTGTTCGTATACTGTGTGCTTGGTTATTTATATTTATTTTTCTTTTTCTGAGATTATATCGCATAGTCTGACTATTATTATTATTATTAACAAAAGCAAAGTAAATCCGACCAGTAGATCCAGAGATCTTAGCGTTTAAGCAAACAAACTCTTACGCTTTATTATATTAATATAGATATAGATTTAAATACAAAGGAATATTTAATAAGTAAATTTTAATTATTACATGTTTTTTTTTTTTTTTTTTTTTTTTTTTTTTTTTTTTTTTTTTTTTTTTTTTTTTTTTTTTTTTTTTTTTTAATTTATTTTCTCAAAATAACAAATATAAAAACTTACATCTACTCCGCCAAACCATTTAAATGGTTTACCGACGGACAAAGCTCTCATATACACATTTAGAACTTAAACTTAAAACACTATGAGTAAAAAACAAGCTTTAAACTTATAAGCTAATTTTAAATAACAACTGTTTATATAAATGTTTTATATTTAACAAACATAATAGAATGTTTTTTTTTTAAAGTGGGTAAGCAACAAAAATACGCCGAGATAACTCGGCATCAACAACGAAATGTGCGTTATTGCGGCCAGGCTATTATTATAAGTTTTTTTACATTTAATCTTTAAGTATTTTTTTTAATATATTTTTTACATTGTTTGTTTTGTATTTTAATTATTATACTCTATACAATATATATATTTTTTAATTAAATAATAGTTTTTTTTTTAATGATTTGTTTTTTATATCGGTAATTCAAATTCTTTTGACATTAGTATATTTTTTAGTTTACGTTTCACAATATTTAACTGTTTTGCAGTATCTTTTATCTCTGATGGAAAAGAGTTAAATATCTTTGGAACTGTCCATTCTTTTGTACGTTTGCCATAAAAATTATTTACTTTAGGTATTTTATATAAAGGATTGCTTATATTTCGACGTGTCATATGCTCATTATTAATTTTATTTTTAAATTCTGTGCTCCAAAACTCTGATAAGGCTATACCTAAAATCAATTTCTTTTCTATTGGAAGAAGTTTACATTTTTCAAACAAAAAATCATTATCTATTTCCTCTTTGGCAAATTTTTTACTAATAAGAATTTTTAGAAATCTTCCTTGTAGATCTTTGATTTTGTTTACATAAGTGTAAAATGTAAGACCGTAACATTCAAGTCCATATGACACCACAGATTCCACCAGACTATGATATAATATATAAAGTACGTATTTAGGAGTAGAATAACGTAATTTCTTAAAGTTACTCAATATAATTCTTAGTTTATTACAAACACTAGATACTTGAGTTTTCCAATTAAAAGAATCATCCAAAAATATGCCTAAATATTTATATTTTTTTACAATTTCTACGTAATTACAATTACACACTTGATTTTTATGTAGACAATCATAAGAGTGTCCTTTTACTTTTATATTTTTATTATATCGCTTATAATTTGAACTTATACATAGCAATTTTGTTTTGTTAGTATTAAGTATAATTCCATTGTCGTGTGACCATTTCATAATGTTATCAAAATCTGTTTGTATATTGGTTTGAATAGTGTGGTGATCATTTGCTGCATATAGAATACATGTATCATCAGCGAACATATACTTTTGACATCTTTTTATGACTGACACTAAGCTATTTACGTGGATAATGTAGCACATTGGACCCGTTACAGATCCCTGTGCAACTCCATATCTCATAGTTTTTTGGTTACTATAATTACTATTTATTTTTACAGTAAAAGCTCTATTTGTCAAATAATTCCTGAACCATCCCAACATAAATCCACGTATACCGCTCTCTTCAAGTGATTTTAGAAGAGTTAAGTGATCTAAAGTATCAAACGCCTTTTTGAAATCTATAAATAATACTGCAACTAGCATTTTTTTATTCAAATAGTTATTTACATCGTTCGCAAATTTTGATAATAACTGTGTGGTATTTTTCCCTCTTTGAAAACCGTACTGTGCTGAATTAATAACATTAAAGGTCTTTAAAAAGTGAGATATTTGGTTAACTATAGTTTTTTCTACTACTTTATTTATTGAAGGCAAAATGGCAATTGGTCTATAATTATTGAAAGATTTATTTTCACCCCCCTTGAATAATGGTCTGACGATAGAAATTTTTAGCAAATCAGGATATATTTGATTGTTAATTGTAAGATTTATAAAGTGAGCTAATATTGGACTGATTTCAGTTTTTATGGACTTGATATCAATTAACCTTATATTATCAACTCCAGGAGATTTTTTTACTTTTAAGCTACCTATAACTTTACTAACATCGCTCGAAGTTACTTTTTTATATCTAAAAGAAACATTTTGTGAATTTACATACATATCTCTATCTAAAAAATTATTATTGCATAAGTGCTTTATATTATCTACTTCTTCACTAAAAGCATTAGCGAATTTTTCGCAAATAGTCCATTCATCTATATCTTTCATGTTACTCAAAATGATGTCATCTATGGATTTTTTGCTTCTTCCCAGTAACTTATTCATGTGTTCCCACATTTTTGCTGCATTATGACGTAGGTCCAATAATTTATTTTTTTCATATTTGTTTTTTGCTTTATGTATTGCTTTATTAGTACTGTTTCTCCATCTATTATACTGTTTTCGATACACATAATTACTCGGGTTACTTTTCCATTTATTAAATAATGTGTCATTGTGCTGCATCATGTCTCTTAGATTTTGCGTTATCCACGGACAAGCTTCTCTTTTAGAATATTCACTGGTGGAGATCATGATTGTATTATTCTCATATATTTTGTTAAATTTTATGACCAATTTAGAATATAAGTTAAGCGGACATGTTTCTGCTAAAAGTTCATCCCAATTTTCTTCTTTTAATTGTTTTTGTATGTTATTGTTTTGATATTTTTTTTTTGTTATCTTGGATTCTTTATTAGTGCACTCCATTTCAATAAAAGTACCTATGAGGTAGTGGTCAGCTAACTTGTGATCTATTATAGCAGAGCTATAATTTTTATTACTTTTTATATATATGTGATCTAGACACGATTGTGTTAGGCATTCATTTCTAAATTCCTCTCTTGTAATTCCCTGTATTTGCTTAGAAAATCCTGATTCACTTAAAATGTTTTCATATAATGTTACGTTATTGTTTGATTGTTGTAAAAGATTTATGTTAATATCTCCAATTATTAAGGCTTCGTCAGTTGGTTTTAGTTTTTGCAAAAAGTGTTTTAGCTCCGTTATAAATAAGGATATTGAGCAATTAGGTGGTCTGTATAACAAGAGTATTTTTAATTCTTCCTTAGCTATTTTTATATTTCCTACTAAATATTCAGAAGTCATAAAGTGTTCATTTTCTTCTTTAAATATTAAATATTTTTTTAAATATATAGCTATACCTCCACCTTCTCTACTTTTTCTGGTCTTGTATATTAAATTGTAGCCATCTATTGAATATAAAGCCATCTGATCACTCGAAACATTTATTTCTGATAAAGTTATGATATCAATGTCTACGTTACAGTCATTCACTAATAGTAAAAATTCTGAAAAATATTTATTGATAGACCGTATATTTAAATGTACCACAGACAACTTATTACCAGTATTGTTAATACTGAACCAGCTTTTTAAAGAGTCATATCTACGGTTAATTTCGTCTTCAAATATATCTTCAAATGACGCCATTTATACTGTAAATGTGGATTAAATTATTTTTTATTATGTTAAATATTTTCACTTACGTTGGTGAAGGAGTAGGTGTTGTAAAAGTATCAGGAGCTATATTTTTCTTCAATAATAAATTTTCTATATCTGATATGTGATATAGGGGTATAATTTTACTACTATCATTTTCACGACAGAAAATGCGACCCCGTTTCGACCATACAAATTTAAAGTTTGGTTTTAATTTTTGCTTGGCCGACCAAATTAGTTCCTTATTATAGTTTGTCAAGTGCTCGTTTATATAAATTGGATTATTTGAGCCGTTTCTACGTATATCAGAATTTTTTCTAATACATCTTCTTTTTGTATACCATTCCTCCTTCGCAGATTGTGTCCGGAATCTAATAATTAAATTTTGATTCTGTGTTCTATCTTTTGCTGACTTTTTTACTTTAGATACACGCCAAACTCGTTCTACGTCGTTAGGATTTGCTTCAATTTTTTCGGCTATAGCTTTCACTATTGTAGAGGTATTTTCATTTTCCTCATTCTCTAAACCTACTACTTCTAAATTTCGATTTTTATCTTCTTGCTCAAATCTCTGTATTTTCATATCTAAAGCAGCGTTTGTAACTTCTAGATGTTTACACTTATTATATAGATCTTCAATCTTCTTTTCGTTAGTTTTTATGGTTTTATTCATTTGTTGATGCATTTGTAACAATTCATCGTACTTAGCAGCATAAAATTCTGTATTGGATTTAATCTCAAATACAACAGCCATTTTTGTATTCAGTTCAAGTAAAAGTTTTTCAATTGTGGTATTGTGTGGATCCAGGTCAATAAATTTTTCTGCTGTTCCAACTCTTTGTTCCCCAAATGTACCTGTTGCCAATTTTCCCTTTGGTTCACTTCTTTTAGCTTCAGGTGTCGTGCATTCTGCACATGTCCCTGTGTTTAGACTTTTTATGTAGTCTTTTAAGCATGTTTTAGTTCGGTGATAATATTCACCACACTTTCCTTTACAATGAAAATAATCTTCAAATTTCTTGGTAGAAATATATAAATTACATTTTTTGCACTTAACTGGCATTCTAGTGGAACGCACATGAACTTTTAAATACTAAAACTTGTTTTACGTACGACACGACTATACACGCCGAGAGCTAGCGTGAGATTCCTTTTCTATTTTGTCGTTCATCATTTACATAATGTGTACATAACTTTTAAAATATATGTATTTTTTTATACTTATGTTGTTTTTTTCTATGCTTTTACCTATTGTACTTATTTCTTTCTATCTGAAATAACGAATATTACTATAATATATTTATAATTCGAACGTTTTTATCATAGATTAGTCAGCGACTACAGGTAAAAAATAGTGTCTTAGCTAAGAAAAATATTAATATCGATTAATGTATTTTGAAAAATAATTTTAATTTACTATAATGAATGTAAGCTGCGCCTGCGAGTCCGTAAAGAGATTATTAATTTTGAAATATTTTTACATAGGCTGTTTTTAAAATGAATTGACTGTATAAACTATGTATTTTATAAACACTATAAAGAATGATGGAAAGGCAAACTAATTATACAATTATTTGTATAGGGACAGAACCTAATGCAGTACTTTGCTTTGCCAGATTAAATAAATAAAAATGTTCTTTACATAAAGACACTGCCGAGAAAGGATATTAAACCAATACTGTTGTCCTAATTTAAAAAAACCACAACTAATGTTTTTTTACTGGTAATGCCACCTAATTTTAGGAATGTTCATTCCAGGTGATTTATATCGATATTCTCGATTCGTATGGATCGTGATACTCTATCCATGCATGTAGGTATAAGGGCGTCGTATAATGTTACATAGAAAAGAAGTATTTTGTTGTATGCTCCTTTTCAGCGTAGGTTAAATTTATATTTCACTTTAATATTATATTTCTTTTTTAAAATGTCTTAATAAAAGGGACTGCTCGTGGCGCAGGGGCACAACCATGTGACTGTGAACGAGACAGGTTATGGGTGCGATTCCAACTCGAGATAATGAAATATTGAATATTTTCATTTCTCTCTGGTGCCGAGACAAAGCGCGGCGTTGAGTTACGCCACGAGACACGCAATGCCTCTAGAATTCGGCGAGAAATGGGCAACGGAGTCTCTTAACACTAAGTTCCATCTGCCTACCGTGCTGTAAGCAGGTTACAGCGCGAACGTAAAAAAAAACAATAAGAAAAAGAAATCCATATAAAATATTCAGATTTATTGCACAGGGAGAATAACTAAAATATTTAATATATTTAACAATACAATTATCATTATTTATTGTAAGTGAATAAACCAACCAATATAAGCTTTGTACATAATAATAGGCTGTTTGAAGAAAAACTTTTGACATATTATAATAATAAAAAAAAGGAAAACAAAACATTTTTTGTATATTGTAACAACATCATATATCACTTTCATATAACATACTGAAATGTATAAAATAAAACAATTAAAATAATAATTAAAATGCTTTTTAAATACAAATTTTTTACATTTTTGTTTACTATTACAGTGGACCCTCAACATTGCGCATGTAAGCATGTAAATTACATATTTAAAAACATATCTAAATCACAATTTATGCCAGCATCATTTTAAGATAGTTTAAAACTTAAAAAAAAACGAAATAAAATCCCGATGGCACTTATGGTTTCAAAACTATTTTGATTATATTTATATTCCATACAATAATTATGTATGTATATATTATTAAATAATTTGTAGTCTATATATTACAACTTAAACTTAAAATTAAAACTTTAAATTAAATAAATCACCTATTCACAAATAAAACGAAATTGTTAAGCAAATTGTTCCGATAGTCAACACTAATGCTTCGAAAATACGGCGAAAAGTGTGAAACGGAGTGTTTTAACACTAGGTTTCCTCTGCCTAGGGTAGGCAGAGGAAACCTTGCATGGTAGCTAGCGTGAAGCTGAAAGAGAAATATAATATATATATATAATATATATAATATATATATATATATATATATAATATATATATATAAACTAATAAAATATATATATATAAATATGTATATATATATATAATATATATATATAAACTTGTTTCTTTTAACATAATCTAAAACTTTTATTAGGCTTTCTACTTTTTATCTATAATAATAATAATAATAATAATTTCTTTTACATAATAGGCAATCAATAATAACAGGATTGAAGAATTACAGTGTTATAGCACTATGTTTTTTTCTGCTTATCCCATTATTTGCGTGAAATTATTATTATTTGTTTATAACATATCTAATATTATAAACAAATACAAATTATATCTAAATAGGTTTATGTTACATTTGTTCTATATTTATATACTATTGAAATAGCTATGAAGCGCTGTAATAATATTGTGAAGTTCAAACATAATCACATTTTTCTTACAAAATAAATATACTTTTAATAACATAACATTTAAAATAACTTTGTTTTGAAATTATAAATAATTATTTAGCAAAAAAAATAACTTTGAAAATATAAGTGTCTTAATTACACCAACCAGCGCGCAGCCCCTGCGCAGGTCGTCGTCGTCGTCGAGGACGGCCGGCGCGGGCCCGCCTACCTGCGCGGCCCCACCGCCGCCGCCCGTCTTCTAAGAAGACGACGCGCGCGCAGGCCCGCTGCACCAGCGCGCAGCCCGTACGCGCGTCGTCGTCTTCTTAGAAGGCGGGGGGCGGCGGAGACGCGCGGGGGCCGGGGGCGGGCGCGGGCAGGTAGGCGGGCGCGCGCAGGCCCGCTACACCAGCGCGCAGCCCCTGCGCAGGTCGTCGTCGTCGTCGAGGGCGGGCGGCGGCGGGGGCGCGCGGGGGCCGGGGGCGGGCGCGGGCAGGTAGGCGGGCGCGCGCAGGCCCGCTACACCAGCGCGCAGCCCCTGCGCAGGTCGTCGTCGTCGTCGAGGGCGGGCGGCGGCGGGGGCGCGCGGGGGCCGGGGGCGGGCGCGGGCAGGTAGGCGGGCGCGCGCAGGCCCGCTACACCAGCGCGCAGCCCCTGCGCAGGTCGTCGTCGTCGTCGAGGGCGGGCGGCGGCGGCGGGGGCGCGCGGGGGCCGGGGGCGGGCGCGGGCAGGTAGGCGGGCGCGCGCAGGCCCGCTACACCAGCGCGCAGCCCCTGCGCAGGTCGTCGTCGTCGTCGAGGGCGGGCGGCGGCGGGGGCGCGCGGGGGCCGGGGGCGGGCGCGGGCAGGTAGGCGGGCGCGCGCAGGCCCGCTACACCAGCGCGCAGCCCCTGCGCAGGTCGTCGTCGTCGTCGAGGGCGGGCGGCGGCGGGGGCGCGCGGGGGCCGGGGGCGGGCGCGGGCAGGTAGGCGGGCGCGCGCAGGCCCGCTACACCAGCGCGCAGCCCCTGCGCAGGTCGTCGTCGTCGTCGAGGGCGGGCGGCGGCGGGGGCGCGCGGGGGCCGGGGGCGGGCGCGGGCAGGTAGCCGGGCGTGCGCAGGCCCGCTACACCAGCGCGCAGCCCCTGCGCAGGTCGTCGTCGTCGTCGAGGGCGGGCGGCGGCGGGGGCGCGCGGGGGCCGGGGGCGGGCGCGGGCAGGTAGGCGGGCGCGCGCAGGCCCGCTACACCAGCGCGCAGCCCCTGCGCAGGTCGTCGTCGTCGTCGAGGGCGGGCGGAGGCGGGGGCGCGCGGCACCCGTCGGGCGCGTGGCTCTGCTACAACGACAGCTCGTGCTGCGTGTGGCTGCGGCACGTGCCTCCTGCACTCGACGACGACTCAATAGTTAATATTTTAAGCGATTCCAGATCGTCACTGGAACTATTAAGAAATCCTAATTCAGGCCACCCCCTAGCAAAGACAATAAGGGAAAGCGTGAGGAAGATCAAAGCACAGGGGCGAAAAATCAGATTGTTCTGGCTCAAGGCACACGTGGGTATTGTTGGAAACGAACGTGCCGACGAACTAGCAAAAGCAGCGGCACTCGCAGGTTCTGATCAGGATTATGACAAAATTTCATTGTCATATGTTAAAGAAATTATTAGAAAAGAATCTGTCCGCATATGGCAGGACAGATATGAAACATCCCAGACAGGAGCAGTTACAAAGAAATTCCTCCCAGATGTAGAAGTAGCATACAGAATAACGAGAACGACGGTGTTTGCACCGTTTCACTTCCAGATGCTAACGGGACATGGTGACATTGCAGAATATCTGTATCGGTTTAAGCTGAAAAATGCTCCGAGTTGTGAATGCGATCTAGAAACACCTGAATCCGTAACGCACATTTTATTCGAATGCCCAAGATTTGCTGCTTACCGCTTCGATCTCCAAACGCATATCGAGATAGACCTGACTGAAGCCAATCTTCCAAGCATTATGGTAAATTCTATCTTTCGGAAGGCTCTCCTCGACTATGCCGTGAAGGCTTTTAGTATCGCATGTCGCCGAAACAGCACCAGACACACAGGAGATTCGCATAGTATATCAACACCAATAGCACAAACAAGCACAAACACACACATAGGCCAACAAATATCAAACATACACCCGCAACATACAACACGCCAAAAGGAGCAAGCCAGGATTAAGAATAATAAGTGTGGCTCTCTACATGGATGAAAACACTGAAAGGTTGGGCATAAGCTTCTGCAAGCCTAGAAATCACAAATACATCGCGATTTCACCTGGTCTGGCTAGTCTGTTGAATGGTAGCACTAAGAAAATCGCAGTAAGACGCAAAATCTATGAAGCGTTACCCACGAGGATGGTTGGTGACATTACATGTCGAGTAGTGAAATCGAAAAACAAATCGATAATACTGCTCGACTGGGGTGAAAGAACACCATTCGCGCGGGCTTGTGAGTTGCTCCATAAACTGAGTGAGACAACAGAACAAGGTCCACGAATAATAAGCATAGATGCCATGGTGGTTGAGTATAACAGTGGAGAAGTGGCAGACCGCCTGGGTTGCATAATGGCCTCCAAACAACATGAGGTCATAGTGTACGAGGACAGAGGTGACGACCTCAGTTACCTTAAGCCTGCACACTCTAGCGCCCAAGCAGATCATCCTCAAACATCCCTTTTAACCACCGAAAGTGGCTCAGAACGCCTTCAACGATTGACCGCAGAAGACAAAACCAAAAGTCCAGAGACAAAACACTCAGCTGCGAAGGCCATATGCAGAGGCTTTAGTGAAATTCTAGGAAACGTATTTGGCAGAAGGAAACTTCGTGCGGATGACAGACAGGCGGTAGCACTGGAGGAGTTCACAAGGAAATCGACTGAAGTTCCAGCGATAACATCCCGGCCAAAACCTACAATGGATATTGTACAACCACCAGACTTCTTACCAATTTCTTACCAGTTCTGAAAGCTACCAAACAAGTCAAGTTAAGAACGTGGAAGGAAATTATACTTGCTTTTCAAGGTGGATACTCAATTTTGGGAGTAAAACTTAAAGGACCAGACCATCGCGGGAAGCATGAAAGGCAATTACATGGCAGCATACAATGCAACATCTGGATTTGTCGAGTTGAATGAAGAAGAGACCAGGAGAACTGGATACCTTAAATTCAACACGCCTGCCAATGATCCCATGGTGGTTACTGCAAAATGTACCAGGATTATGCTGGAGGAAAGAATGCTGGAAATGGCTCTACGCCTCGATAACACTCTGGAATCTACAGCATTTTCTACGTGGAAGGTGCCCAAGATGATATGGGTAAACGGTGTTCCCGGGTGTGGTAAGACAACGTGGATAGTAAAACAATTTGACATTGCTAGGGATACAGTCGTAACAAGTACGACGGAAGCAGCTAATGAACTTCGAGAGAGGCTCTCGGAACGTATAGGGAACTTGGTTAAAAATAAAATCCGCACTATGTCTTCAATGCTGGTAAACGGAGCACGACGAGAATCAGACAAGTGTAACCGCTTGATAGTCGACGAAGCTTTAATGAACCACTTTGGAGCGATAGTGATGGCAGGAAGAAACTCCGGAGCCGAGGAAATTCTTTTAATTGGAGATGTAAATCAGCTACCCTATATAGACCGAGAGAATCTTTTCGAAATGATTTACCGTAAACCGCCACAACTTTTCATGAACCAAAACTTGTGTGTACTCACAGAAGTCCCATGGACGTCGCCTACGCCCTGCGGGAGATATATCCTGGTATATACTCGTCTAAGAGGGTAGTACGGTCCCTTTCTATGAAGGATATCAAAATGACACCAGTACCGGGAGATCTAAAATACACACTGTATCTCACATTTACGCAGGAGGAGAAAGAATCTCTGATCGCGCAGGGATGGGGAGGAGAAACAGGCTCGAAGGTGCTGACAATTCATGAGTCGCAGGGTCTGACCAGCGCGACCGTTATAGTGGTTAACACTAAATCCATTAGGCTACAGCTGCATGATAGCGTTTCGCACGCCGTCGTAGCAATATCTCGGCACACCGACACCTGCACATACTATAGTGAAGGTAAAGATGACGCGGTCAAAATGTTAATACGGAACGCGACGGAGGTAACGACAAAACGCATTGTGGAATATAATATAAAGATGGCTGTGAAAGATAGGAACGCAGCGGTCACCTCTTCCACCATTGCGGTCATGCCATCACCCTTATCCTAGTGCAAAATTCCTCACATCTCACATAAAATCAATTATCAATTATTATAAAATTTTAGCATGTACTTATTTATAGTTATGTAATTTAATATATATTGTAATGTGAAAAATTGTTAAATATACATATATAGACATTCGCTTAACCTTAGATCTAAGTAAAATTTTTGTAAAATAATGTAAAGTTAAAAATATAATTTTCCTATTATAGATATTAATTGTATGTAAACGATAATGTAATTAATATATATGATAATGAAATTAATACATTTAAAAAGGGTACGGACCAAGTGTCTGCAGTGTTAAGAAATAAATAAATAAAAAATAAAAAATCATCGCAATCAAATGACGATGAAATATGAGGGTTTATGCTTCGTTTTTTGTCGCATTTTCTATCATGACTATAAGGTACAATTACGAAATTTGTTAAGAAGTTAAAACTTACGGCACGTATAAAGGAAAATTCCAAAATTATTTTTCAAAAATTGAATATTTATTGTATTTGTGTCATAGAAAAAAACCATTAGGTACAAATTTTAATCTGTACTTAATTTAATACAAAATTACAACTTAATTAGTTATTCTTTTGGTGCTTTTGGTGTATACATTCATGGAACTGGTACGACACTCTCGGGGCATGAGTACGATTTGAACATAACCGAAAATGTTGATTATTTTATAGATTATATAAAAATGCCTAAAAACGTGCTTTCTTTGTATATTCTGTATACCAATTATATATTTAACTAATAATATTTGTTACCAATTTAAAAACTATACAGGAGCTAATATAAGTTATTTTACAAAGAATATTGTGAATACTTATCCAAATCAATTAATTAATAATTAAGGCTGTTTGTAATATCTATATTTCTTAAATGAATAATCATGTTATTCAAGCGGGCAAAGCCGCGAGCAGGCCGCTAGTCTTGAAATATAATCATCATAAACCCTCCATAGGACCATATAAAAAGTATTATACCAAATTTAACATGGATTAAAAAAACATATGAGAGCTATAGGATGAAAAAAAACTTTCATATTTAACTAGAAATAAGTGTGCATACTTTTTAGTAAACAAAAACAAGGCAGAGGGAACTTAGTGTTAAGGGACTCCCTTACTCACTTTCCACCGAGGCATTCTGGAGGCATTACGTGTTGAGTGGCGGATCTCAGCGCCGCGCTTTGCGTGGATACCAGAACGAAGAAATGAAAATATAAATAAATATTTCACTTGAGTTGAGATTGAACCCACAACCAACCACACAGACACACTTTGTGGCCCTGCGCCACGACTGGCCTCACTCGTATTTAACGCAACTTATGAGTTCGATTTCCACTGATGGGAATGAGTTACTTTTATTTCCCTGCTCTGGTAATACAACAGATTGCGGCGTTGATTTACAACCATAGTCGTCTGAATAGTGTACTGTGTCTGGAGTGACTTAACACTAGGTTCCCTATGCTTACTCTGTTATGTACGGAATACTGTACGAAACCAAAAAAGTATTGTACTCACACTCTGCAACGCAGCGTTCATATAACACGTGTTCCCAAGATTATGCAAGCCAGTGGCACCGGGCAACTGCGGCGCTGTTAACGTTTCTCGGCGTTCCGCCCAGCGGGACGCCGCTCCGGATCCACTGCTCCCCAACGCCCCTCCTAGGGCCCCTATTTCCTCGGGCCACGTGAGATCTGGGTTCCGCACTTCTAGCAACAGTTTAGTTCGTTCGTCGAAGTGTAGGGCTGCGAGGGTGGGTCGCTCGTCGTCCAGCAGCAGGGCTCCGCTGTTGGTGCCGTCCCCGCCCACGACGGCGCTGCCCAGCGCCCACAGGCGGACGTCCTCGCGCGCCAGTCCCAGCGCATTGCAGAGGAATTCTGTCACCTGTAATGTAATTATATATATTTTGTATTATTATTTGCAGCATTACTTTTCAAAAGCACAATTATTTATTAATCTAATCTATTAATCTAATCTAGCTTCACGCTGTATTCCTAGCGGTGTGGTCAAAGAAATTGGAGCGCCAAACGCTACGGTTCCTCAATTATATTTTTCTGTTCCGTTCGTTCCCATGTGAATTTGTTTGTGGTCAAACATTGTGTCATAAATAAAATATTTTATATTTAATTTATACCATTAACACATTTATTATTAACACACTAATTTTTGTTTAGAATGTTATAATATTTTTGATGTGATAATATTGATAATGATAGTTTTTTAACTATATTGAGTTTTATACACATACTAAAATAAAGACAATCTGTTACTGGTGTCCTTTTTAACACAAATTACATATAAATATATATATATGTAATTTGTGTTAAATAATAATAAGTGCCTATTTAATAATTTAACAATTTACCAAATCGCGCTAAGAAAGAGGCACCATATTTGAATAAAGTAATAAGAATTAAAATTAAAAAAAATAAATTAGCTTCACGCTGTATCCCGCACACAGCAGGGTTGGCAGAGGGAACCTAGTGTTAAGACACTCCGTTCCCCACTTTCTGCCGAATTCTGGAGGCATTGACACCAGAGCGAAGAAAATGGAAATATAAATTTAAGTAAATATTTCATCTCCTCGAGTGGGAATCGAACCCACAACCAGTCGGTTGCAGTCACACCTTGTGCCGCTGCGCCACGACCGGCCTCACAATATAAAGTAATAGAAGTATTTAGAAATTTGAATCTAGAATTTGAATATATTCTTCAGGAGCAATGCAAGCTTTGGCTACTTAGGAGCGCGACGTGCATACCTGCCGCACGGTGGCGAGGCGCTCGGCGGCGCCGGGGCGTACAGCGCGCCGCCGCCCGCGCCCACTCCTGCGGGCGGAAATGTAGCTTACATATACAGGGTGGAAGCGTCAGCGCTCCTTTTACTGGAACAGCATATAGGGTAACATATTTCAAACTCATACCTAAAGAAACTAATTAAGATGCCTCAACAGTTTAGACGTAGCGCTATTATTCATTTTCCGATGTTTATCCATACCTGTACATCGTGTGATGCAATTACGCATACCTACCAATAACGTAAACACATACTACTACAAAAATACTACTAAAGGGTAAACAACTTTGAACTTTGTCGCCAATACCTACTATTTTGTTTGAAAAAAATTTTTTTTCATTGTATTAGGCTTTTAAAAAGTAGCAAAAACTGTGGTTTAACATTTAAAATGGTGCTGACAAAACACTCTGTATAATCTGTTGGTACCAACCAGATAATTCTGGACATAAAATTTGATTAAAAGACAATATTGTAGAAAAAAAGAGAAACATTACTAAATATTTAAATACTATTTTATTTCACGGCTTAAGCATATTATTTTGAGCCAACTTTATATATTCGAATGTTTGGATGTTTCTTTGTCTAAATAATTGAATACTACAATTAACTCAATAAATCGAGTTTTAATGTGTACTCTTAAATTATTAATAAAACACTTACGCTGTGTATTGGGTACGTAACGTAGAATTTTCAATTGTAAAGGATATAACTGGAGTTCCACATCCGAGTTCGGTGGTCTTATAACCTGTTTAACACAAAATATACAGGGTGGAAGAGGCAGCGCTCCATTTACGAAAACAGCATATAGGGTAAAATATTTCAAACCTATACCTAAAGAAATTAATCAAGATGCATCAACAGTTTGGACGTAGGATTTTTTTTTCATTTCACGATTTTTATCCAAATCTGTATTTCGTGTGAAGCGATTACGTATAGATCGCAATAACATAAACACTTACTACTACAAAAATACTACTAAAAACTAAAACAACTTTGAACTTTATCGCCAATGCATACGGCTCGATTTCGAAATGAGGCGTGTGCGGCGGTGTTCCTTTGATAAGTTTATGTGTGCGTGCGTCATCCTTACAAATGGCGTTTTGTTTTAAAATGACAATTTAATTATTTATTTCGTTTGAAAAAAAAACTTTTTCATTTTTGGGAATTTATTTTTTTCAGAATTATATTAGGCTTTTATAGAGTAGTTAAAACTGTGGTTTCATTTAATGTGGTGCTGACACTTCCACCCTGTATAATTAAAGAGTGAAGAAATATATATATATACTCGTATATATATTTAAAATAATAGACTAGAAATATCCTAAATAATTCAATGAGTCTCTCTGTCTACCCTGTTAATGCCAGGCTCTGTCGACCAACCCACAGCCCTGTCTGGAATATGATAGCTCTAGGAGTCTATACTCTAGGAGTGTACCAGCATATCTGGTAGCTGCAGAATCCCTTCTTGAACCTTTAAGCTCAGGCCGCCCATCGAATTCTGAGGAGATCAATTAATTCCGACCGAGATACATCGGTTACAAAATAGAACATAATTTTATGCCTTATGCCGGAGTCGCAGTCTCCGTAAGGGAGGACTTAAGTTTCCGTCGTCTTGTCAAGTTTGAATTTTAGAACCTGTCAACTATCTGACTAGTT
This sequence comes from Heliconius himera, assembly GCA_021202915.1. Taxonomy (NCBI): domain Eukaryota; kingdom Metazoa; phylum Arthropoda; class Insecta; order Lepidoptera; family Nymphalidae; genus Heliconius; species Heliconius himera. The sequence continues at coordinate 104,571 of JAJHJA010000849.1, forward strand.
GACTGGGACGATCGTATCCGAGTCTACGCATGCCTGTACAGGTCCCACAGTGGTTATGCAGAAATGGATTGACTATGCTATATGCTCTCACGATCCCGCCGCTAAGGTGATACTTGGCGATTTTAATTGACCGTTGGCTTGCATCACGCACCATCGACCACGCGGGGAGGGCTGTATTCGACCTTGCTATGGCGAACGGACAGAAGGAACAGAGACCAGACCAGAGAACCAATTGGTTGAGCCGCCTACGATTCCCGAACGTGGACAACCATAATGCCTCCTTATTGGACTTTCCGCTGATTTCACATCCGAAACAGTACCAGGTTGTTGTCGACGCCTCTTTGGAGTCTTCAGACCACTACTACATGCCTGGTATGGAGTGTCGTGCCCGTTAAGCGCGGCAGTTGCAGAACACCCGCAACTCGTCGCGTCTGGTACTACAAGTCAGTATTTTGGGATGAGATGCGTTAATTTTACTCATCTTATCTATGGGGGCCGGTTTGCTTTTCTTCTGATGATCCTAGCCTATACCTGTTCAACTGCTGTTGCTAACGTTGTTCTACAGGGCATGGAACTTTTTATTTCTAGCACTGTAGAACCAATCGGTGGCAAATCACGGCCTTGGTTTGATACATCTAGCAATCTGGTTAATTGTGTGTTCTCAAAGGCGGCATTAGTTAACTTTAGACAGCATTCGCTTCCGCCATTATGCACAGAAAATGACATCTTGGTCCATACGGAAAAAGAAAGTCCATTTCCTGGGCGCTCTCTTTGTCCAGTTCACTATGATGATCGAGAGAGCTCGAACCCCCAAGATACCCTGGGGGATCGAGCTCGATGTCGGGCAGCAGCTCGAGTGGCCTCAGTAAGGTAAGTGACGTAAGGGGCGCGCGTACCTGTCGCGGCAGCGGCGCGGGCGCGCCGTACCAGAGCGCGAGCGCGCGCCACAGCGCGTCGGGCAGCAGCTCGAGTGGCCTCAGTAAGGTAAGTGACGTAAGGGGCGCGCGTACCTGTCGCGGCAGCGGCGCGGGCGCGCCGTACCAGAGCGCGAGCGCGCGCCACAGCGCGTCGGGCAGCAGCTCGAGTGGCCTCAGTAAGGTAAGTGACGTAAGGGGCGCGCGTACCTGTCGCGGCAGCGGCGCGGGCGCGCCGTACCAGAGCGCGAGCGCGCGCCACAGCGCGTCGGGCAGCAGCTCGAGTGGCCTCAGTAAGGTAAGTGACGTAAGGGGCGCGCGTACCTGTCGCGGCAGCGGCGCGGGCGCGCCGTACCAGAGCGCGAGCGCGCGCCACAGCGCGTCGGGCAGCAGCTCGAGTGGCCTCAGTAAGGTAAGTGACGTAAGGGGCGCGCGTACCTGTCGCGGCAGCGGCGCGGGCGCGCCGTACCAGAGCGCGAGCGCGCGCCACAGCGCGTCGGGCAGCAGCTCGAGTGGCCTCAGTAAGGTAAGTGACGTAAGGGGCGCGCGTACCTGTCGCGGCAGCGGCGCGGGCAAAAAATCATCACATATAATATTATGAACAACTTTAGGACCGGTGAGTTGGTGGTGAAGCTGTCGTCGCAGAGCAGCAGGTCGTCGAGCGCGCGCGGGCGGCAGCAGGCGTGCGGCGGCGCGGACGCGTGCAGCAGCCACGCGCTCCAGCACTGCCGACAGAAAAGTGTAAAAAAGTAAAGGAAGTTTGTTTTTAAATGTATATTTTTACACACCACTTTAAACAAAATGTGTTATTTAAGTCACTTATTAACAAACTTATGTAGAAGGAGTAGGTTATCAATTTGACTGTATGTTTTTGGACTGAGTGAATCGATTTTGACGACATTTTTTTGTTGAAAGCTGGTACTCTTCGTGTGGTCCCATTTTATTTAGGTTCAGTTCTGACAATGTTATCAATGAGAAAATTACACAAGTCTTAAATTTGCATCGTTTACTGTTCAATGTCGGTAGGTTTTTTTGGAAAAAAAACTATTATATCTCTTTAGCCTGTAATGTTATTTCTTAATACCTATGACATCGACCTCATATTCACACAGAAACAATATATTAAGAAACCCATAGCTGTTCATTTAAATAAACTATAAAAAAACTTTTTGTTAAATTCGAACCTGGAGTTCCCGTGTATCACAAGAGAAACACAAGAAGCGGTTATTTAATTACACTGTTATCTCGTTCTCATATAGCATTGACCTTGATGGAACTACTGAATGCAGAGTAATATATCTAATCTCGGTTAAATTATTTCGCAATATCTATAAATAGCTCCATATTTTTGAAATATTTCATATATATAAAAAAAAAACGAATCAGTTACAGAGTTGAAATCCTACTTAGGGTGTAATCTCTTTTTTCATCCTGCACATGGCAGAGTAGGGAACCTAGGAACCATATGTTAAAACACACTGTTTCCATTAAGACAATTCCATTTCCCACTTTCCGCCGAATTCTGTAAGCATCGCGATTGGTGGAACTCAACGCTGCGTTTAGCCTCGTTACCAGAGCGGAGAAATGACAACAAAAGAAAATATTTCATACCGTAAAAATCGAACGCACAAACCGTTACAGTTCCAAGCTTTTGGCCCTGTGCCACGACTGGCCTTAAATATGAAATCTATTAACCATCTACCGTTCTTTATATTAATAAGACTTGAATTGATTGAAGAACGTATTTTAACGTAGATTTTATTAATAGAGATACATAAATATCTATTTAGTGATAGCGTTCTACCAAATTATTAGAAAAAAAAGACAAAACCTAAGCATGTCAACAAAGAAAACAACACATTTCCTTCGCTAGTGTCAAATCACTATCCGATATCATCTCGTTATCGCTATCAGTGGGAATGTGTCAAGATATAACACAGAGACGTTTGAGATCTTTGTACTGAACATATCTTGACTTTTCTTGATTTGATTTGATTGACTTTTCTGTAGGAATGTCATTAAATAACAATATCTTTTGTTTAGCGCAATCGCAAAGTCGATAAATATAAACAAGTTTCAGACGTAAGAGGTAACTTCTTTACGAATAAATAGGAACGAGTCCATCATTTTGGTTGGAACTCTGTTGGTTATTACTTGGGGCAGTAAAAAGGAAAAAAAAGGAAAAGGAAATTCATAATACTAAATCAGAAAAGTTCGAAGTGTTCTGACACTAAATATATTTTTACTATCCTACTATCTACAGGACACCGCATGAAGCAGTTGCCTCTAAGTACGATTTGAAGATAATTTCTTAATAATAATATTAAGATAATAAAAGTTAAATTATGGTGCAAAAAATTTTTATTGTTTTCAATTTTTATCATTGGATTTACGAAAAATCATTACAAAAAAATAACAAAATGATTCATATCAATGGAAAAAATTATTCAAAAACAAAATTTCATCATCATCATCACTCACCAATATCCCTCTCCCTGTGCTTGCACTGGCAACACCAGCTCCAGAAAGGGCGCCACGAGCCCCTCCGCGCTCTCCACCGCCCAGATGAGGAACTCCTCCGAGCGGAGTGCCAGGGAAGGTTCGGCGGAATCTTCTGTTTTGTCTCTTTCCTTTGAGAATTTTGGGAATTATTTATTGTCAAACTTTGAATAATGTTTTGCAGAGTGAGATAGTGTGGACTAAGTGGGGAAAAACAACAAAAACAAAGAAATTTTGACATAGCGTGAATTTTCTTAGCATTGTAGAGGCATAGAGGCCGGTCGTGGCGCAGCGGCACGAGGTGTAACTGTAAAACCGACTGGTTGTGGGTTCGATCCCCATTCGAGGAGATGAAGTATTTACTTAAATTTATATTTCCATTTCTTCGCTCTGGTGTCGAGGTTAAGCGCGGCGTTGAGTTCTGCCATTCAACACGCAATGCCTCCAGAATTCGGCAGAAAGTGGGGAACAGGAGTGTCTTAACACTAGGTTCCCTCTGCCTACCCTGCTGTGTGCGGGATACAGCGGGATACAGCGTCAACTGTTAAATAGTTTGAGAAAATTGATATCGTAAATAATTAGTAAAATTTATAAGAAAAATAGGAAAGCTAACTAAACAGAATTTTAAATATACATTTAAAAATATTTATGCATAAATATAAATAATCATATCAAACAGTAAACATATAAAATACAATTATTTACAATCACTTTTTATAATGATGCAATTAGACTACCTGTGGCACAGATAACATTATTAAGAAGATAACTAAAAACAACATCTACACTATTATAAGGCCTTTTAAGGCGTTAAATATAGCTACCTACTAAATTTAAAAGTATTAGATTCGATGGTTATGGGGTTCAATCTCATCTCAGGGGAATAAAAATTTAAAATATCTTTGTTTCTTTAGAAGTTATACAATATCAAAAATTGAATTGATTAAAATTGGATTTTTTCTTTAATTACCGTCGCACAAATATAAAAATAAAACACAAATACTAACCTCACTCAATATAACCATATCTTCACCGTTATTGGGTCCCAAATGTAACACTGGCTTCCGTCCATTCTTCTGCACTGTCACCAGTTTATCCCTTAGGTTCATCAGTATTACTTCGGGATCGAACCCCTTACTCCCGTCGGAGTCACCGTCGGGGCTGGACGAGCGGGAGCCTTGGTTCTTGATGGCTTCGTTGGCAACAGTACATAGGATGTCCACCATATCAACCTTTGTTCAGTATACCGTCGCGGTCGAGATCGAAGATTTTGAAGCAAACTGTAAATATTTATGTTAGAAGATTAGAATCGCATATTGTGTAACATTATTAGGTGTATCCCGCACACAGCAGGGTAGGCAGAGGGAACCTAGTGTTAAGACACTCCGTTCCCCACTTTCTGCCGAATTCTGGAGGCATTGCGTGTTGAGTGGCAGAACTCAACGCCGCGCTTAACCTCGACACCAGAGCGAAGAAATGGAAATATAAATTTAAGTAAATATTTCATCTCCTCGAGTGGGAATCAAACCCGCAACCAGTCGATTTTACAGTCACACTTTGTGTCCCTGCGCCACGACAGGCCCCAAAATAAATTCTACTTTTGTAAAATTTTAATAAAATATCTAAATAACAATATAGTTCTGGGTTCAATATATTATATGCTTCATTTTTAACCCCCGACGCTATTATGGGGTGTAATAATACGTGTATGTCTGTACGTCTGTCTGTCGCACCGTATCTCCTGAATTAAGAAACGGATTAAAATGCGATTTTTTAAATCGAAAACATTGTTAATCGCCGTGGATCTTAGCTATCTTTTATGAAAATTGGATTAGTAGAGCTTTGAGATCTACAAGCTCTTTGCCAAGATGAGAGATAGTGATTTTTCTGGTCAAGGGTTTCTTAAAATTGTAATTTTTGTTGTAAAAGTCGCATAATTTACCACCGGTTTACTAAATTTACTGCCTAGAACTTGTAAAGAATCGTGCAAAAACTCGAGACCTTTTATAATATTAGTATATACTATTAATAATGTATTTCCTTAATAGGTCGTGAGTATCAAACAAAAATATATACATAAAAATATTTTTATAAGGTTTGTACGTTACACGAACTAAAATAACTCAGTATACTGGGTTACTGGGCGTGTAAATAAGATTATTTACTTTAAAACCGCAAGTACAATGTTTACAACATGAAAATCTTTACATAATATTATGTATATTATTTAAGTGTCAAATTCTATATTTAATGCTTTTGAGAAGTATTAATTCATAGCTAATATAAATTAGGCGGCGTTGAGTTGCGCTACTCAATGCCTTCAAAATTCGGCGGAAAGTGGGGAACGGAATGTCTTAACACTAAGTATCTCTGCCTAACCTGCTGTGTACGGAATATAGCGTGAAGCTGATTTTATTTTTAATATAAATTAGGAGGCAACTTGGAGAGTTAAGCGGAAAGAGACGTATAATAACTAATGACGGGATCCTTTCTGAATTTCAGAAGAGATGTGCAAAAGTGAAACTCGAATCTCACAACAAAACCTAAAAAATATAACAAGTAAAAAAAAATAACGCTTTTTTTCAGCTTTTCTCTCTATCCCACATGTAGTAGGGTAGACGAGGGAGCCTAATGTAAAGACACTCCGCTTCCCACATTGTGGAAGTCAACATCGAGCTTTACCTTGTCACCAGAGCGAAGAAATGCAAACATTAAATATTCCATTTCCTCGAGTGCGATTTGAACCCACAACCTGTCGCGTTTACACCCCCTGCGCCACGACTGGCTTCAGCTACTAATGTAAATGACGATTAAAAAAAATTGGTCTTCAAAAGAATTTATTTCCATACATTTCAAGTTGGAGTCAGTAGGTACAGCGACGGAGGGCCGGCGATCGATAAACTAGCGCTAACTATCGATTTGCGTTCAATAATAATTACATATTCTACATAGATAAATTATTGTTCTGAATTATATGAAACCAAAGGTTTTTTAATATTTAATGTTATTAGTAGTTTTATTACTTTTATAAATAATTAACAATTAACATGTTATTTTAATATCGGTTCAGACATCTTGAATTTGGCGTAATGTTGAAAATTCTACATATTTTTCATATTTAAAGGTAGTAGACAGAGGAAACCTGGAAACCTAGTCTTTAGATACTTAGTTCCCCACTTCCCGCCGAATTCTGAAGGCATGGCGTTGTATAGAGTAGCGGAACTTAACTTCGCGCTTTGCCACATTTCCAGAGCGAGAAAATCGAAATATAATATCGAAAATATTTCATTTCCTTGAATGGGAATCGAATGTATAACCTGTCGCGTTTACAGTCGCACGCGTGTGTCGCTGTACTACGACTGTAGTAGTAGTATGTAGAAACAGTACAGTCAATGTGGGTAACTTTGATTCTTCGGGTAACATTGACCTAGAACTAGTGTCGATAATTTCTCCGTATGATACAATGTTATTGACTATTTTCATTAATAAATGTTAATTTTAAAAACGAAAAGAAATTTAAGACTTAGCACAAGGATAACACAAATATGGATGAAGAATTAATAAAATCATGAAATAATATCACCATATAAATAAGAGGAATAATTATGACTATCTTTTTATCAATGGTATTTTTTTGTGTCAAAGTTACCCAGATTTTCTTCTGTACTGATGTATTTTAAATGATTTATGTGAATGTCTACACGTGAAAAGTATTATGAGAGCACTAATAAAACAAAAACACTCTTGCAAAGTACTTAAAATTTTAAGATATAGTGTAAAATATTGCTTGTATCTGTCAAAGTTACCCAGATTGACTGTATTTCATATCATATTTGCGGTATTACATAATAAACCACACCACAATATTAAAATTTCATAAAAAAAGGCCAACAACATTTAAATATGTGATTAATGTATTGAAACAAAGTCTTTTATTTTGAGGTTATTGGCATATAAACAAACATAAAGATAAGGCAGAGATAACATGTAGATATTATGTTAGGTAATTAATTATATTGCATATTTAATAATTACCTACAATGTCCATATCTTTGTAGTTATAATATTTATTTGTTAAAATATTTTAATTTAATATTTAGTTTTAAACTACTTTAACAATATAAAAAAAATATAACAAGAGTATAAGGATTTCTACATGGCTCGAATAATGTATGGCTTAGTGGTCAGTGTTTGGATGGTTACAAAAAGGCAAGGGTTTTATTCCAACTATGTAAATGTTGTCAAACTAAAATATAATTTACAGAAATTTCATTACTATTTATTGTAATTTATAAAAATAATATTGGAAAATAATTTCTTTTAAGAATCTTATTAGTATATACCATTGTTATTGAATTGACTCATTATTCCATTCATTTGTTTAAAATAATAACAAAAAAAAAGTAATAAACTTACCCTTTCCTCAAGATGTGTAACACCAGCCAAGCTCTGATAAAATGTAGGTGTCTCCAAATCTTGGATATTATTACTTCTATCAAAAAGCAGCCATTTTGTCAGCACTGTAGCACTTTTGTGTATCAGAAGCCAAGACCTGAACTGGTCAAATGTGACTTTTTCACCATTCCCAAACAAACTAGTAAGTATTTCTATGGTACGATAGGACTCAGATATAGGTAGAGAGGTGTTTTCCAATTGCAACGCTTTGGCGAAATCACGTTTGTATATGTATGTGCCATTTTGATTATTCACATACAGTGTCTGGAGAAACCTATTAAAAAATATTTATAGAGTAATTTTTTTGGTTCTACTTAATAATTCATATATTTAGCATAATATGTAAGCTACGAATTATATTTCCGTTTATAATTATAATCAATGAAATATTACTTAAAAGAGGGTATATTTTATTAAATTCCCCCTTCCCTCTGGACCTTTGAGACGATAGGACGTATACGCTATATTTAAATAATTAAACCTTAAAAATAAAAATTCCAGTTTAAAAATTAGGAGATCAGAACTACTAAAGAGTACTACTAGTGTGGTGTTTGTGCGCGTGTGTAAATCGTGTGTGATATTTCCATCGCAGCTACGTGGCTTACAATAGCATCGGCTGTCCAATACGGGACGACATTCTTTACTGCGCTTTCGTCGCACAGAGGTGTCGCTACGCACCTATAATTTGGAGTTCCTTTCACTTATGCGCCCCTGGTACTTTGGTCCGTCGCTTTTTTTCGAACTTGAGGTAATTGCTGTTAGCCCTATTGGCCTTTACAGCGACACCGGGTGGGTAGGGAAGAGGGTACTCTGTCCCAGAAGAAATGCAAGCACTACCTGGCTGCTTGAGAGGAGTCGACGACTGTAAGGGCGCCCCCTGCGGGGCTCGAACCTCGGCTTACAATCGACGAGCGGGCTGGGAATTTTCCTATGCTAAACAAAGCCAGCCGCGACGTGAAGCCGCGACTGGGGACAAAAAATTTGACTTATCTAAGGGAGCTAACGGTCCCTAACCGCTGGGCCCGACCGCGCCGAGACGCGACCGAGCCGTGGAATAAACTGGACTTCGTCGTCGATTCCGTCGACGACGGTGTTTGTGTCGTGTATGTGTAGTGTCTCCTACCTATATACGGGGCGTTTGCTAACGTAATGGCGTCATCGGGGTCTAAAAGGACGCTTCGCGGGCGTCTTCTGGTCCATCGCTGCAACCTAAAAGCTTATATAATGCCGATAAACCGCTCACCCTCGCCTCAGCTGCCTCAATGCCAGTCCGCGTCGACATCCATCGCGCACTGCAGTTCGGAGCCTAATCTAATGAATCCAACGGACGCAGAGGATTTAAATGTAACACGACGAGTCATCAGAACTAGCGTTGTTTGTGAATGACATAAAACAAATGATGCTTGAATTTAAATTCCAAAAAGAACAAAAAATTTAAAAAGTTTTCTCAACATTAGACACAATAAAAAAAGAAAATAGCGATATATGTAGTTACTGGCAGTTCTCCTAAAATTGTTATTTTTGACCAAAAATTATGTCTTTTTTAAAACCAGCGTGTAAAGCCGTAATTTTGCTGTGAGATGTAAGCTTGGACATTATAATGCACGTTTATTGAAGTGGCATCTATGAACAACCCCTATTTATTTTATAAACAGATTTTTTAAAAAATGTGTTAAATCGGACAATGACGATTAGTGTAGAATAACCAGGACCAGGTCCTGGTCGGTTTCCAGGAGGCGCGGGTTCGAGTCCCGCTGCGTTCAAATTTTTATACGTTTTCTAAATAAATATTTTTCTTTCCTAAGTGTGGAATAACACTTTAAAAATGTTTAAAAATAAAATTAAATTGAAGTAGCTTATTTTTGTACTGTTCTATATGCTAAAAACAGTAATATTATTTATAACGTTTCCATTACACTGAAACTAAATGCCATGGAAGTGATATAGCAAGAAGATTTAGAAGAATAAAATCCAAGAAAAAATCACGAACAAAATTTAGGTATTACGTAAATTTTAGTCATAGCTGGTTTAAACATTAAAAATTCTTCACACGACCCATCAGTGAGTACTAGTACTATTAGAAATATGTCTAAGATTCAGGACTACAGCCTGAAATCAAACCCATTCGTCTACTCTAAAAGCTAATAATCATTGTCTTCGCCTACTTTTCTTCCAGCGTCATTGCCATCTTTTACAATTGTACTACCAATGACGTCGCAACCAATGATGTTTTTACATAAAACACGTTGGAATTTTATGAAAAACTCATTTAAAGTGCATGAAATTTGATGTGTTCAAAATGTCAATATAGGTATATATATTAACGATTACCGAAATATTTTAAATCTAAAAGTAGTAAATAAAGATATCAATGACGATTCATGTGCTAAAATTAGGAGAATCCAGTTTAAGACTTATTTAAAAAATTGTTAAAGCATCCGTGGCGGCAGTTGCACCGTCGGAAATTAAAGCTCTGCATGCTAACATTATTATAAGCCAAAATAAACACTACGTTAGATAACGTATATTCGTGGCAATATTTAAAACAAAAACTCGCTCGATCAATGACCCCATTTTTATAAACTTTTTTTGCGATCGATTTTTGTGTAGCTACACCTAAATTATTAATTTAATTTTCAATTGTATTCTATGTGATTAAGTTCATTGTTTATTATTATGTCTCTTATAATTGTTCTATAGATTTTTCCCTTATAAAAATAGTTAAAATAATATTACTGTTATTAGGATATTTATACTTGATATATATAACTCTAATTATACACTGTGCTTATATACTCTATACACTATACATAAACGCACACATTCACATAAATAATAAATTAAGCTTATCTTCTATTATTAGAGTAATAAAAATTGGATTATTTTCTGTTATACTAAATAGTCATGCCAGTACTGAATTAAATATAAGACAAGCAATTTATATACTTATATACTTCTTTTACTATTTGGAGAATACTGCAAACATTTCATCCTTGATTATATATGATTTATCTTTTGATATGAATAATATGTGGTTGTGTTTTGGTTTTTACTTACATAATGAATGAATTACAAAATATAGTAGATGAAATTGAAAAAGTACAAGTATCAAATTCCTTTACTTGCAGTCTTAATCAGTGTTGTTCATTTTTTAGGGCAGTAACTCAAGGGATAGAATCTTGCATGTAAACATTAACGTCTATGATTTTATATGGAAACCATTTATCGTATGTTTTTTTTTTAATTATAAAGGAGCATCTTCACCTTGTCCAATGAAGACAGTAGTGTTTTTTTTTCACCTTCACGCTGTTTCCCCGCACACTGCAGGGTAGGCAGAGGGAACCTAGTGTTAAGACACTCCGTTCCCCACTTTCTGCCGAATTCTGGAGGCATTGCGGTTTGTGAGTGGCAGAACTCAAACGGTACGGTTTATGTATTTGAATATATAAATTTTAAATTTTGTTCAGTCGTTTCTAAATATCTTATATAATTTTACAATAGTAAAAGTATGGTGGAGAAACAAACAGTTGTTGTAGGTAAATCAAACTATTTTATTCAAAAATTCTTCAACATTTTAATAATTTCGAAATTCGATTTAAGACGTTTGCGTAGATTCCTTGTCTCTGAAAAATATATTTATTATAGAAAAAGTTAATATGTTACAGTAAAATCTTAAATTTTGAACTTAAATATAATAACTTATAATTTTGTTTTATTTATTTCAATTTCACCATATCAGAGAACCTTGGACCTTAGTGTAGATAGAACCCAACCCGCAACTCACTTGTCCCTGGAGCGCCGCTGGGCTATCTTGTAGATGCGCCTGAGCTCCAGTAGCGCGCGCATGACGACCACCAGCTGCTGCTCGAAGTCGGGGCTGGCGGACGTCCACGCCGAGCCCCTTCTGCTTGCAGACCTTGAGGTAGAGGCTCCAGAGCGCGGCGGCCACGTGGCACAGCTCCACGCGGCGCCTCGCGGCCGTCTCCTTGAGGCGGTTCAGCGCCAGCTCCCACTTTATGACGCGATTCCTTACTTTGTCGTAGCGCCACTGGAATTGTTAGCTTTTATTAGAAAAAAAAGTTTAATGCAGCTGGATTTGAAGGCTAAACCATCCCAGGGTATAGAATAGAGGAGACCGGGTGGTCGAAGCCTTACCCAAAATAGTCCTGCGCCCACCACATACATTTTACTGACAAAAAAAGCAGAGCAAATCCACTTGAGGCCCGTTGCCGTCTAATTTTCCAAACATTACATATTGAATGTCGGAAGTCAACACCGCACTTTGTCTCGAGATACGAACGAGAAATGTAAGTGATTCCTTGCGTCGAACGTAACATTTTATTGAATAAAAAAATTAAATAAAATCAGCTTCACGCTGTATCCCGCACACAGCAGGGTAGGCAGAGGGAACCTAGTGACAAGACACTCCGTCCCCACTTTCTACCGAATTCTGGGAGGCATTGCGTGTTTGCCATAACTCAAGGCCGCGCTTAGCCTCGGACACCAGAGCGAAGAAATAGAAATATAAATTTCAGTAAATATTTCATCTCCTCGAGTGGGGATCGAACTCACAACCAGTCAGTTTTACAGTCATATTCATGCTGCTGCGCCATGCCTGGCCCCATATTAAATAGGTATATTGATTATTACGTTATTTTAATTATAGTTAGAGCCATTATAAACCTCCTATCTCATAGGGAGTGTCTTAATTAACAATTTAATTTATTTTAACTATCCAGTGCAACTGTAAACACGACGGTTGTAGGTTCGCTCTACGTCGGGGGAATCAATTATTCAACCGATATCATTTCCTGTTCTGGTAACAAGACAAAGCGCGGCGTCGAGTTACGTTACTCAACACGCAATACCTGGAGAATTTGGCGGTGCGTGGGGAACGAAGTGTCTTAACACTATGTTCCACCGGCCTACCCTATTATATGCGGGGATACAGCGTGAAGCTGGAAAAAAAACCCAGTTTTATTAATCAAGGTCTAACCACTAAATCTAATATTTAATACGTAATACAACATTTTAGAACTCACTCTCAGCTCCGCCAAGGTATTGTTCAATCCCATGATAAACAGCTTCTTCTCCTCGGTGAGAGCCGCGATCTCTTGTCGCGCGTTCTCTAAACATTTCCAAGTCTCTCTCTTGGACGTTCCGCCAGAGTGCTTTTTGCTGCCGCTATATTATAATAATAGATATTTTTATTATATTCTAACTTCACGCTTTATCCCGTACACGTAGGTAGGCAGCAGGAACCTGGGAACCTAGTTCAGATACCTTCGATCCCCGCTTTCTGCCGAGTTCTTAAGAAATGAGTGTTGAATGTGTGAATGGCAACGTCACAACGGAATAAATAGATATGACATGATTTAAATATTAAGATAAAACATAAATTATCTTAATTCCATTCTGTCTGTAAACTTGATGGTTGTGGGTTCAATTCCCACTCGAATGATTTTTTTTAATTTTTATTTCCCGACTCTAACTAAGACGAATAGTGACATTGAATTCCGCCACTAAACACGCAACGTACGAATTTAGGCGCGAAAGTAAACGTGAGTGTCTCGACACTAAGTTATTTTTGCCTCCGCGGGAATAAGTCTATATGTTATATTATTAATTATTATTATTATTACTACAAAAAATAAATAAAAAATATATATATTCACCTAAAGCTTCGTATCTATTGAGAACGTCCAAAGGCTGTTTAAAACTCGGGATAGTTATGCACAACCGACATGAGATAGTCCTACAACAAAATATGTTAATAAAAAATTACTATCAAATATAATGTACGGGTTAAAAAAATCTTAATTTCATAGAACACGCGCCAGATTTTAAGTGAACATAAAAAAAGTTTACTCTTGGAATATTTTTTAAATAAAAAAAATCCTTAAAAATGTTCAACATTATAATTGTGAAATGAAACGTGTCGGTCGTGGGTTCAGTTCCCACTTGGGGGAACGAATTATTATCATTACCACTCACTGATAACAAAACAAATCGTTGAGTAACTGAGATAGTTTTTATTTTTTAAATAAAAGGTTAATGTTGTTAGCCCTACTGGTCTCTACAGCAACTAGAGAGAAAAGGTACTCTGTCCTTGAGAACGTGCAAGCAAGACGTGTCTGCTTGAGAGGACGTCAACGGCGGCGAGGGCGCCCCCTGCGGGACTCCAACCTCGGCTTGCGTCTCTCGATCGGGCTGGGAAGTCAAATTTAGTAAGATAGGATAACTAACCTCATATATAGTGTAGTCCTTCACTTGCTTCTCCATCAGGGCCCTTGACCTCCTCCATCTCGGCCACCCTCTGCCTCATCGCTTCAGTTTCTCTGATCTTGCGCTCTAATACTTCGTTGTCGGCTTTCATTTTGCGTTCAGCGCGATCTCTTTTCTCTTGGTTTTCTCTAATAAACTAAATTTAATGCTTAAGTTATAATGTAAATATTAAATACGTCATCAGTGTGTATTAGAATTGAGCTTCATAGAACATAGTTGTAAATTCACACACATACTTTATGCAACTTTAATATCTAAATATTTCTAAAATAATAGTATAGTATACGTAAGTATATTCAATATAATTTTAAAATAAATTCTTAGTAACATGCCGACTCGCACCCCATCGTACCTTGTCTCTAAACGACCAGTGTTCAATAGACATATCCTCCCATCTCATAAATTATAAAAACTAACTCAATTCCGTTACAAAAGACATCACTTTAAAACACTAAGCATAAAAATATATGAAAAAAATGGCTTACTTTATTAAAACTTATAAATGATTCCTTCAACAACATTTCTTTATCCCGGAGATCTTGCCACTTGGAGTCCATCGTCTCCCTGTTGTCTTTTTCTTCGTTTTCTCTTCAGCGTGAGTTTCTCGTCGGCCTCCATGAGGTCCTCTCCTGGCTTGTTCCATAAGAACTTGTGGTGTGGGGCGAGCGACGTCCCATACTGGATACTTTCTGTTATTTTAAAATTATTCTGTTATTAAATGTATGAATTATATTTTGTTTTATTTTTAAAAAGACATTGTCACTTCTTATTTATTGGTTGATGTTTTGAACTTATCTTGCAAACACTGCAGTAAAACTATTTGTTGTTGTACTATTTGCGTTACATTGTTTAATGCGTCTTTCTGTGTTACGATTTTGGTTTCATATTTACATAAAAGTAAAATTAGCTTCACGCTATATCCCGCACACAGGCAGGGGTAGGTAGAGGGAACCTAGTGTTAAGACACTCCGTTCCCCACTTTCTGCCGAATTCTGGAGGCATTGCGTGTTGAGTGGCAGAACTCAACGCCGCGCTTAACCTCGACACCAGAGCGAAGAAATGGAAATATAAATTTAAGTAAATATTTCATCTCCTCGAGTGGGGATCGAACCCACAACCAGTCGGTTTTGCAGTCACACCTCGTGCCGCTGCGCCACGACCGGCCTCTTTATATAAAAGTAAAAAAAATTAAAAAAAAATTAAATTAGCTTCACGCTGTATCCCGCACACAGCAGGGTAGGCAGAGGGAACCTAGTGTTAAGACACTCCGTTCCCCACTTTCTGCCGAATTCTGGAGGCATTGCGTGTTGAGTGGCAGAACTCAACGCCGCGCTTAACCTCGACACCAGAGCGAAGAAATGGAAATATAAATGTAAGTAAATATTTCATCTCCTCGAGTGGGGATCGAAACCCACAACCAGTCGGTTTTGCAGTCACAGCCCTCGTGCCGCTGCGCCACGACCGGCCTCTATATAAAAAGTAGATATTTTATATTTTAATATATAGAAAAATCTTTTTTATTCTTTACAACAACAATTTATTAACAAAAGTTATCGCGATTATAATAACATTTAAATGTTAATCTCACAAGCAAAATAGTAAATCTAAATTCCCGCGCATTTAAGATGGCGGATCTTCGAAATGACCAGGGTCAAAGGTATTATGCCTAAAAACTCTAATTCTAATAAAAATCGATACGATAATTTAATCAAAATATGTAAACGAGACAAATAAATGCACTACCATGGTTTATAGTTTACTTTCCTATACATATAATATTTGTTTATCTCTAGTCTGTTTAAGTTTAATTTTAAAAGGACCAGAAAGGACCAGGTGCTGACTGT